>VHZZ01000042.1:183211-206370 GCA_009801015.1 Silene noctiflora | reverse complement strand
GATATCGGAAATATTACGAGATTATTATGTTTCTTAGTTTAGCTAGAAATAGACCTCTATATAAAGAGGGTTCATGTAATCGTTTCAAGACGAACGAATTATCAGTAACACGATTCCCTTTATAAATTCTTCCCTCTCTATTTCTAATATGATTTGTGAATGACAAAAAAGTTTTCCCATTTAACGATGAGTCGATATTTAACCTGTTTTAAACTTATGTTAGTGTTAAAAGGATGTTGTTATATGTAAATAGGTGTTGAAACGGAAAATAATGCTCATACTCAAATCTAGGTCGGTTTTGATAATATTACTAAGACATTTACATTATACATTTATACTCGAGTTTAAATAACACTTTTTAACAATGGATAGGAATGAAATACCAACTAATATAATTATCATATAGCAAATATTGTTATTGGGACATTACATAATACTCGAGCTCAAATCAAGGTCGGTTTTGTAAGAAGGAAGCACATATGTTACAAAAGAAACACCATTGATCCGAAAAAAACACAAGTAAACACAGATTTGGCAAAAACTTGAACAATGATATACAGAATACATATATCACACTTGATGCAGCATTGCAAGCAAGTTCAAGCCTTTAATTCTCAACAACCCGGAAAATGATGCATTGCAAGCAAATTCAAGCCTTTAATTCTCAGACAACCCGGAAAACGATGCATTGCAAGCAAATTCAAGTCCTTAATCCTCGGCAACCAGGAAGATCGAGCCATTCTAACTGGATTTGAACTTTACCCTTGTCTACATTTTGCAGTTTCAAAATCATATCTTGTATCATTTTCCCTTTGCCAACCCAAACTACCTTACTTTCCTCAGCTAGGCAATTCAGCACATCCGGTTGTATCTTTTTGACCGCGGTTCCAATTGGGAGTTCTCCGAGTCCCATTTGTAGACACTCCAAGTACGGTCTGATGTCGATTGTTGCATCGCCCATCTTGTCGTCTTTGGTGAATGTGTCTTTGTCAAACACTGTCTGTGAAAACCAAGGAAAGGCAATTCTGTTAGGCCAAAAATTACAGACAGTTTTACAATAACGTTTATGTAAAACGACGGTTTTGATCGGCTAAAATGTCAACTGGGATTTACTTACAAGTTTGATCGGCATATTAATATCCGTCAACGAAATTGACAACACATCATTCCATACAGGATTGCAGTTCTTCGGAATCACTCTAGTCTTTAATTTCTGCAGCAACCAAATCAGACTACTTAGACGAAAAAACATGTACATTACGTCATCTGGAAACTAGTTTAATTGATAAAATTATCGAGCATGGTACTTTTAGAAACCAGTCAACATCAAAATTAATTGACAAAAAATCATTCCATACAGGATTGCAATTTTTCTGAATCACTCTAGTCTTTAATTTCTGCAGTAACCAAATCAGAGTACTTAGACGAAAAAACATGTACATTACGTCACCTGTAAACTAGCTTAATTGATGAAATCATCGAACATGGTACTTTTAGAAACCAGTCAACATAAAAATTGCTCATATAAGCGCGACTAGCATAAATCTGAAATATGAAAAACCAGTAGTCGATCTTGGAGTAAATACTTAAAGACTCGATCATTGAGTAAAGGGGGTTGACTGATAATTTTACGCTGTAATATGAAAAATCAGCATAAATCTGCTTCAATTTTGCACGAAACTTGTTATAACCTCCGCGAAACTATTTTCCAAACAGATTCCATCGTAAAACTAACACATAACACAAAACCGAGTCAAATTAAAAGGCGAAAACGGGTAAATCAAGAAGGAAAAAAACATACTTGTGAAGCATAGGTGATAACAACATAAGGATCACTAGAAAAAGCATCACAAACTTTAAGATCAATTCCTCTTTTAACCGTGATTTTAAGAGCACCCAAAGGATTCATCTTCTTATTAATTAATCTCTTCTTCTTCTTCTTAATAATAATAATAATAATGATTTTTTACTTTGTATAATTGTATGTCTTTAGACTTTGATTTAGTTCATTTAATTGTTGGTTCATGCATATATGTATTTTCTTGTATACGGTGTTGACCAAGTAATTATAGAAATACAGAATAAAAAATACAAATAAAAAATAATTTATCACAATTTGTGTGGAAGGCAACTTGTAATTTCATGTGCGATAAGAAAATAATTGCAAACAACATGTCAACATGGCAAGCACATTTTTCCGACGCGTTCTATAATACGTAATTACGTACGTTATTTTTTAAGAAAACTAGGCTGATCCTCTTGAATATGACCAACCTATCTCATTCTTTCGGATGAGCGACGTGAGTTAAAGTTATCGGCTGTCAAATCACCTCGAAACAGTTGGATATGAATGTCCATAAAAATCATAAAATCAAAAACTTTGTTTAATAGTCACTTTCTCAAAAAAAATGAAGATTTAATTTCACATTTTCGCTTTTGTATCGGTCTATTTGACCCGGGATTTAGGATCCCACTTGTTTTTTAAATTGCTAAAAATTGTCAGCTACTCGACTAGTTTATAAATTGACTTTTTAACCGTATAAAAAATTCAAATAAAATTGTTATACATTTATACGGTGTGTAATCATCAGGGAGTATTAATTCTCAAATAAAATTGTTATTATTTTGAAGACTATAACGCTGTTAGAGACTTAGAGCAATAGAGCTCATATTGGGTCGAGCCATTTTCGAGTAAATCATGTAGTATTGGATCTTGTTGTGTGAAACAGGTATATAAATGAACTTCAAAATGAGCAACATTTCTTGCAAAACTCTCCAAGAAAAATACGAGAAAATTAATAAATCAAACTATTAACATTAATGTGATACCCCGAAAAGGGTTAACCTTACTACTCCGTATAAAACAAAGGGATTACACAACAACCACAAAAAACAATAAAAAACAGCCTCTGTTATTTGTTAACCTTTGATTATAATACTCGTCACAAAGAATAAAAAAAGGTAAACAAATGAACGGCCTCAAGAAGAAATTAATTAGAGCCCTCTAGCACCAGAAACATCCACCCATTCGATTTCGATTTCGACCTCACCGGTTGCCACATTATGCAACTTCAGAATCATGTCTTGCACTAATTTTCCTTCCTTCCAAAGGATATAACTAGTAGCGTGTAGAGAATTTTCTCTAGTCGGATCAATCTTATCAACCACGGAGCCTGTTGAGAGAGGGTCCAAATCCGCTTTCACATACTCTAAATATGGGATGATGTCTATCCGGACTTCACCCATATAATCGTCAGACGTAAATAAGTCTTTGTCATACACCTTCTGCGTCAAAAGAAAAAAAAATACGATCCTTCAAAATTGTATGTTACACCCTCTGTCCTGGCCAATAATTTACATATTTCAGTCTGTGTTCCCTAATCCGCTTGCATATTCTTACATACATAAAACCTATTCAAAAGCATACATAACCTATTGGTTGAGACGAAAAGAGACCTAATAATCTGGGATATGCTAAAAGAACCTCTAATGCACGAAAGATATACAAAAACCCGTGTTATCAATTTTGGATACCTGTGCCCAATACGGGTACACATCCAAGTATCAGACTCGCTAAGGCGTACTTTTAGTTACAAAAACCATGTCGTAAAGTGAGGTCAACTTACTAGGATGATTGGAGTATCAAGATCGAATACCGCCAGGGTCACCTCATCATTCCAGTAAGGATTGCAATTATCATATACATATTTTGTTTTCACTTCCTGCAATACATTGCAAAGATATTAATACACTGCTAGTTTGCTGCCTTCTGCATACATCCGATTATCCGATCCCTGTGGCCCTTTATCCGGCCATTTACAGGATCCCTCGTGGTACTGTGTAGCTCGAGTCAATTTGGAATCAGGTCACATATATATACATCCTTTCAGGTCTGAAACTGGATGTAACTTCGGGTATTCCAAATCAAGTCATCGGTTCACATTTAGAGTCGATATATATAACTTTTTCATTCTATACAAGGGGTATTTTAACAAAAGTTAAACGAACAATTGTGACGAGTAAATTACGACATACAAAATTGATATGTATGAAAAATGACGAATAAAAACGAAAGGGTACGTACCTGAGTTCCAATGGTTATAACAACATAAGGATCACTGCTGGTAAAATCCGCGACCACAAGATTCATTCCTCGAATCACTTTAATTTTCAGCTCTCCCATCGGCAAGCAAGTCGGCAACACCATTTTTCAGTTGTTAATAAGTAATTTGATTGTTGTAAATTAATACTCCATTTTTGCAGTCTTTTGTTTCCTTGACAAAATCAATCTATACATGGAAATATTCAAATATACACCAGACTTTCGTATATACTATTGTGTACACAAGAGTGACAGGTAAAATATTATATTAGAGCAATGTATGGATGAACAGCAATTAAACTCGGCTTATCCGGCCTGCAAACAAAAAAAAAAAAAAAAAAACGGAAAAAAAAAAAAAAAAAAAAAGATAGGAATAACGTTTTTTTCCAAACTAAGGGCATTAGCAATAGGAGGTTTGTCAGGGTTTGTAGATGACATGTCGAGGTTTGTCTACAAACCCCTTATTGCTAGACATAGGATTGGAGGTTTGTTGATAAGAATAGTTACTATATAGTATACGGGTTTGTAGAGTGACTTGGCAAAAAATGATGTGAATGTAATTATTATGTGGGTCCTATAATATAAACCTTGTAAATGTTTGTCTATTGTTGGGTAAAGGTTTGTTATTGAAAAGGTTTGTTAATATGATGATGTGTCAATAAACAAATCTCTTTAGAGATTTGCCTATTGTGGATGCCCTAACTGAAGTCTGGCCTGTTAATCCGTCTTAAACACCGCTAACCTTTATATCCGTGGACAGGGCTCATATATGTACTGCTATAACTGGCTCGTCAGAAAAATGTGAAAGAAAGCTCTTTTTTCGGTTCTTTCTCTTTATTTTATCTTGGTTGGCTCGATCTTAACTAGGATTAGAGCTCATACCGAGTAGAGTAGTTTTTGTTTTTGTGAAGTTGGTCTAGCGAATTAACATTTATTTATGAAATGCAATCGCAGGTATGTAAATGAGCCTAAAATGAGCAACATTTCTTGTAAATATCGTGTTTTCATAAGGACAAAACTCTATGAAAAATTACCGGAAAATCAATAAATCAAACTGGTAAACATTAGTGTGAGACCCCCAAAAAAGGGTTAACCTCTTACAAGAAGAGGTAAGGGAACACACAATTACACACAACAGTGAGAAAGCGAGCGTAAACAATCCATCGGGTGATATTGAAATGGAGCGTAAACAATACACCCTCTCACATACACAAGGAGAACCTAAATGTGTAGGGTCCACATTTTACATGTGAGAGGGTGGTACTGAAATTCAGTACCATCGGGTGACGTTGTCTCATTTTCCAAACAATAATTAAGACAACAACAAAATGAACAATTCTTCCAGTTATTGAAGTCGAGCTTAATTCTACAAAACAGCCTCAAGAAGTAAGCCCTCTATGACCAGAAACATCCTCCAAATGAACTTGAATTTCAACCTCACCACTTATCACTTTATTCAACCTCAGGATCATCTTTTGCACTAATATTCCGTTCTTCCAAATAATATAACTAGTATCATGTAGACAATTTTCCCCTGTCGGAAAAATCATATCAACAACGGAGCCTGTTGGGAGAGGTTCCAAACCCGCTTTCGCTTTCACACAATCCAAAAGTGGGATGATGTCTATCCGGGCTTCACCCATAAAATCATCACTTTTAAATGTGTCTTTGTCATACACCTTCTGCATCAAAAGAAAAAAAAAATATACGATCCTTCAAAATTGTTACTCCCTCTGTCGTGGCCAATAGTTCACATATTCCAATCTGGGTTGTCTTTAATTTGTATTGCCTATTTGCCTTAATAAGCATTTTGTGAAGGTGGGAATGAGCGTGAATGACGGTACCCTAACTCATTAGCATGTTCATACATACACTATTGGCGCTACCTTCAAAGTTGTAGGTCATAGTAATCAAACATCTAACACACGAAAGATAAACAAAAACCCGTGTTATCAAACTAGCATACATGTACCCAACACGGGTACATATCCAAGTATTACTCGCAAAGGCTTACTTTTGGTCACAAAAATCACGTCATAAAACGAGGTTTCAATGCACATTTTCGAACAAAACCTTATAAGTCAGAAACATTTTGCCACTAAGCGAACCTCCTTTTCCGGTCTCTAGCAAAAACAAAACACGCTATCTATGGTACCCTTGATGGAATTAATGGAATAAGAACAAGGTCTCTGAGAACAATACAGAACGTTAGGTCAACTTACTAAGTTGATTGGAGTATCGAGATTGAACACACCCAGGGTCAGCACCTCATCATCACTCCAGTAAGGATTGCAAGTATCATATACATGTCCTGTCTTCGCTTCCTGCAATACGTTGCAAAGTTATTAATACATTGCTAGTTTGCTGCCCATAGCATACATGCATCCGACCCCTTTGCCTCTTTATTCTGCCATTTAAGGGAGCCGTCGTGGTACGGTGTAATACTGTCCCAATTAATTCGAGTCAATTTGGAATCAAGTCGCATATATAACTTCAGGTATTCCAAATAAAATCATCGGTTCATATAACCAGGTAGGGGCGTAAATAACCAGCCACTAAAGGGGTGCTCATTGGTTCGGGACTGGACCGGACCGGACCGGACCGAACCAAAGTTTGTGGACCGAAGACCAAAGAAGGGTAAAATGTTGGACGGTGGACCATACAATATTTATATTTGTCCGCTCCGATCAGGACCAAAAAAATGCATGGACCAGACCTGACCGGAGTTCATATGAACCAAATAATATACTCCGTATTGTTTATTGTTTTATTACTTCTATGATGAGATTTCATTGATGCATAAGTTTGGTCCACGGCCCGTACACCCGTCTATTCGGTTTGGTCCATGACCGGACCAAAGACCCGACTAATGTAAATAGGTGGACTGTGGACCTAACGAAAAAAAGTACGGTGCAGTCTGATCCAGACCAAGTTACACGATCCACTCTGGTCGTTGGTCCGAACCATCAATGAACACCTCATAACCAGGTCTAGCACATTTATAACGAACATATAATCTCACCGCCTTGCTCAATTATCTTTGTCATTCTTTTCGAGGAATACTTTAACCAAAGTTAAACAAACAATTGTGACAGCGTAAAAATAGGAAAATGTACGTAATTAACATCTTACAAAATTTACATGTATAAAAAATGACGAATAAATGAAAGGGTACGTACCTGGTGCTGGTCTTCAATACTTACAACAACATAAGGATCACTGCTGGTGAAATCCATGGGCACAAGATTGATTCCTCTAATCACTTTAATTTTCAAAAAGCAGATCGGCACCATTTTTCAGTTGTTAATCAAGACTCCAAATATTTTGAATAATTTGCCTGTTGAAAATTAATACTCCATTTTTGCGTCTTTTGTTGACAAAATCAATCATATATACCGAAGTATTCTAATGTACACTACGAAGACATTCGTATATACTATTCTGTATAGGAGTTACAGGTAATATTATATTAGATTCAGCTTTTCAGGCCTGCAAAAAAAAAAAAAAAAAAAAAAGCAGATACGAATAATGTCTTTTGCAAACTGATAGAGGTGCAGCCTGTTAATCCGCTTAAACCTGCTAACCTGTATATCAAATTCTTGTAAATCTAGTCCACCTCCGGTCCAGTCAACCCAGTTGACGACCCATTGGCAGGAGAAGTTGGCACAACCCAGTTAGTACGAGAGTTTGAACTGGTTAGCACGGCATGTTGTGGTCAAATAAGCAGAGCTCATAGATGCAATGGCTCATTATGACTGAGTACATGTATGGTTAAATGGTTAATTACATTAAATCTATCCGGTAGGGCTATTTTTTGGTAGAGTTCATACAGTTTAATTAGTTAAAAAGGAGAAGAGAATATAGTTGGATGTATATCCCGAATACATATAAAATAGTAATGACTAAATTATTTACCATACTGGGTAAACTCTACAAGGTAAAGTTGTTCTTCGACTCTATGACCCTTAAAGAAAGCAAGGAAATGCATTTTCCTCTAAGATAACAAAGGGAAGTGCTCTTCCAATTATTGATGTCCAACTTAATTCTACGAAAACAGGTTCAAGAAGTAAGCCCTCTAGCACCAGGAACATTCACCCATTCAAGTTGGATTTCGACCTCACCAGTTGCCACATTATTCAACCTCAGAACCATGTCTTGCACCAACTTTCCATCCTTCCAAACAATACGACTAGCATCAGATAGGGAATTTTCCCTTGTTGGATGAATTTTATCAACCACGGAGCCTGTTGAGAGTGGATCCAAACCCGCTTTCACATACTCTAAATATGGGTTGATGACTATCTGAGCGTCACCCATTTTGTCGTCATCCGTAAATGTGTCTTTGTCATACACTGTCTGCGTCAAAAGAAAAAGAAAAATCCTTCAAAGTTTATTACTCCCTATGTCCCGGCCAATAGTTTACGTATTCCAGTTTATGCCGTCTATAATTTGGGTTTCCTTTGTACGCATGTTTTGCGTATTGCGAATGAGTGTGAGTACATACTAACACACTTGCATGATCTTATATAAAACCTATTCAGATTATACACTACATATTGGGCGTATTGGCAGGAAGAAGGGAGTACTAATTACAGTAATCAGAGCATCTATAGCACTCTTAGCTCAATCTTCAAAGTGGGCAGGTCGTAGACTCATAGTGATCAAACTAATACAAAACAGATACTCTGTATATTACAGATCGTGCTATCAAACTGGGATACATGTGTCGGATACAGGTACATATCCAACTATCCAAGTGTCAAGACTCGCAAAGGTTCACTATTCAAAAGGAGGGTAAATCTCATTTTCAAACAAAACCTACTAAAACATTTTGTCACAAAGCGCACACAAACACTTAATAACAATATTAAGAGCACTCACAAACAAAAAAAGGAGTTCCCAGTCATTCTTTATTGCTGCATTCATCTAACATGAACAAAATACATGTATGCTACCTGTGATGGGGTTGACGGAATAAAAACAAGGTCTCTAAGAGCAACACAGAAGTTAGGCCGACTTACCAAGTTGATTGGAGTATCAAGATCGTACACTGCCAGGGTCACCTCATCATTCCAGTTTGGGTTGCAATTATTCTTAACATGTCTAGTTTTCACTTTCTGCAATACATAGCAAAGCTATTAATTTCAACATTCATGCATGCGATATAGCCATAAAAGAGAAGTAAACATCTTATGAAGAATGTTTTATTGAAGGTAGTTTAGACATGAGAGTTTTCAAAGTCGTCAAATAGCTATCAAGAACGCAATTCAGCTAATCAAACACTCAATAGACATCTGTACAGTAGCCATAGAAGAGAAGCAAAAATCCTATATATGTTTAATTTCTTTCTTTTTCCGCAAAATCCCTACCTTTCAAGATAGTTTATCATGTTTTAGCTCACAAATGTACTGCTATAACTGGCTCGTCAGAAAAATGTGAAAGAAAGCTCTTTCGGTTCTTTCTCTTTATTTTGTCGGTGCCCCTCTTGTACCAGTTTATATGAATAAAGTCGACTTTACATGTTTGGTATATTAAGTCACCATAAACATATATACCTCAATAGGCGAAGTTTGAGTAAAATATAGAAGTACAAATCGCAAAATAGATTCACTTAAGCATATTCCGTTCTTAGATACTTCATACATGCGAGTTGCAACAGTGTTCCTGCTTGCTCAAAGGATTTGACAGTTTGCTTACAAAATGGTGTAGCAATGGCAGTATGACATACACCAATACCTACCACAAAGTGTACATGAACTTTGGTATACTGAAGAAAGGGACACTGATTGCCAATCTTTTCCAAGGCATTAAGGGGGTCGTTTGGTTCAAGATGATGGAATTGGAATGTGATATCATGTCGATTTATTTGGTTCGATCATCTCCCCAGTCCCACTCAAGGGAGAGTTAAGATTTTTAGAAACTAAGGATGAGGCTAAGGTATGAGATTCTAGAGGGTTGGAATGGATTTAGAATCATCGAATATCTAATTCAACATCAAAATAAGCTAATGAAGCATTAGAACGGATTAAATCCACTCTAATCCATTCCCGACACTCGATCAAACACCCCTAAATAGCTCAAATGCTCCTTCAAAGTAAAATTCTTGTTCTACTTCATTCCCGACACTCTATCTAATTCAACATCAAATGCTCCTTCAAAGTAAATAGCTCTAATCCATTCCCGACACTCGATCAACATCATGTTTGATTGGATTGAATTTTTGGAGGGAAATGAACGGGACAAAATCCCGATATTTGTTTATCTATTTCATTTATGGGTGTCTCATTTATTTATTTAACTTCTACTAGTAATTTATTCTTCCACATCCATTAGGGTTCACTTGTCATCTAATAACAACCACCACAAATGGTCCCTTCCGTCTACTTAAGGTTTGTGCCAAAAGCAAAGATAAACAAATAGCCGAGACAGAGCGAGTATGTAGTTATAGGGAACACAGATATCCATTTTCCCTCCTACAAGCTCAATCAAAAACTCTCGAACATCAGAAATAGTTGAAATCACCCACAACCCCTAAAATTTCGACAGATGGGTACTAAAAACGCAGCATACTGTCTCCACTCTCTGTCACAGTCAATTGTTCACCTTTCATATTCTTTATAAGCGGTATTTTAATCAAACGTAAACAAATAATCGAGAATCAAATCGATTGAATCACATGAATGAAGAATTAAAAAAAAAAGGGTACCTGAGATCCAATAGTAATAACAACATAAGGATCACTGCTGCTTGAATCCTTAACAACAAGATTGATTCCTTTGATTACTTTGATTTTAAGAAGGCCGATCATGGACTCCATTTTGAATATTTGCTTCTTGTGGAATTTGCCTGTTTTTGGCCAGAAATTAACCGAGAATTTTGCGGTTTGAGTATTGATTCTCGATTGTTTATCATTTTTTATTCTCTTCTTTACACATCCACCAACCAAAAAAGAATACAGTAATACCCAATAATGCAAGATACAATTGGGTTTCTCTTTTAGTCTTTTGTCTTCTTCAAAATACAGTAAATCTACATACGGAGTATTCTACTGTCAACTACGGATACTCGATTTTCTAACCCCTCTCAAAATTCGCTAATCTAGGGAAATCCAGGGCGAAGCTAGAACTTAAATTTTAAGGTAGCGAATTTTTCAGTATCCTTCGTATATAGAATTTTTGGGTAGCACAAATCGATAATTTTGGTCATTTTTGGGAAGTTTGGTTAACGAATGCTACCCTTTGCTACTAGTTAGGTTCACCTAAATCTAGATAAGTTGTATGTTCATGGGACAAAACAGAACATCTATGCAAACGTTTCATTTATTCGTATGACGGTGAGGAGAGAATGGTAAATAGGATTATACTATCAGTTGTTAGGGATGATCGGATTAGAGCCCGGTGACATCCTTTCATTATATATTGGTTGCTTTAAAATTTCATTCAACCCATTCATCTGTGAAATTTTTGGTGCAAGACATTTCTAGTGTCGGTCTTGAAACAATCGATTTCAACGTCTGCCTAGGAGTACGGATGAGTGGCAGTTGAGCCGTGAGTTGCCGAACCAGCTTGGTTTAGCACGGGCACGGCTAAGGTTCGACAATGTTGTAAATCGGGTTTTGTTATCATTATCAATTTCATAAAAGTTAAAGGGTCACACACGAGTCCGCCCGATAGCCTATTTAACAGCCCATTACCAGGAAAATTTATACAACCCAATTAGCATGGCCCATTGTGCTCCGGTTGGCGCTAATAATGACAATTGATCTATGCAACGGCCCATTGATTTGGTACATGTTTGGATAACCCAACCGTTATTCATCGTCGACATATAAAAATGTTTGATTTCGGAATACTTTAAACTAGTCGACGTAAATGGGTATAACACTTTAAACTAGCTGTTGTATTAGATTGCGAACTTGCCCACCTAATTAGTGATGCAAGCGACTAGCCTAGGCACGACGAGCCACCAGGTTGTAAATAAATTCGGCACAGCAGGATACGTGAGGTGGTCCAATAGGTCGCGACCAAGTCGGGCCATTTTTTCTTATTAGGGATGAGACCCAACGTGATTGTCCGCACACACAATCCATTACCGTTCTTACATGGGAGCATGGCTCAAGTAACCGTGAACATATAAGTATTTAGGATTTCGTATCTCTGTATTTTTATTTTCTTCCCCTTTCAAATTTCCACTCACATAATTTAAGATATGAAAAGAAACTTGAAATACGGAGTGAATATTATATATACATGTTGAATTATGTAATGAGCACGGTCTTATGTATGTCATTTATGTGTCCAGATGCAGACAAATATTATTTTTAAGCTTTAAAGTTACCCATCTTTTAATAAGTCGATTTTAATAGAAGAACATGATTGTTGTCCTAACATTATACTGGAATATTTTTACAATTTTCAATACAAATATAATCGTAAAATTACACTAGAAAAAGCGAAGGAAAAAAAAAATATTTGTTATCACAATAGAATTAAATTGTTCGATGTTAACATTACACATTTAAGCTCTAATATTTTTACCACAATTTTCAATACAAATATGACTGTAAGATTTTTATAATCCATTTAACTATAGGCATGGAGTAGCATATAATAAATGTTATTTACACAACGGTCCGTCTCAGTGTAGATTGTAGACGGCCATTAGCCGTCTAAAGCTGAAGACGAATAGTGGTCATCTCACAAAATACAAGTTGGAGGTAAGTTGGGGGTATCCATTTCCAATCCACTTGCACTATTTACCTACAGTTTGTGAGAGAGACACTGTTCGTCTTCCATCAGAATTTGTGTTTACCCAAACTGCAAAACCATATATGAGTCGCATTATTTTAGAGGGCAAATGGTATATTTGTATGATTACATTTACATTGCAGTTACTCAGTTAGCACGTGGAGAATTTGGAGGCTTCACCTACATAGGCTACACTAACCAAAATATCAAGTGTAAAAACGTAAAAGGAACACGGTAAAAAATACGGAGTAAAAATTTAGAAACTCGGATAACATTCTTTAAAATACACACTGTCTTAAATTTAGAAGGTGTCACACATGCCGGATATTTGATAACTGATATGATCACAGATCAAAAGGAAATGTTGGGGTATTCACCAACACTTATCATAATATCAAGGCCGAAAATGTAAATTGACTGACCCGAGAGATTCGAATTAACCCGACACAAAAGTGACTCAACCGAAATGTCCCGATAAACTCTAAATGACCTAGTTAAGGCAAAATTCTGGCTCGAAATGGACCGCATATCTAGAGTAACCCGATCCAAAAATAACACAACCCAAAATAATTCGATAAATTGTTAATCCGAAGTAATCAGACCTGATCGAAAATATAAAACCGTCTTACCCAAAAATTTATATCGGAAAAACCAAATCGGTTGGGGATAACATTGTTTAAAAAAACGGAGTTGAAATGTGTGGAATGGTAGGAAGGTGGCACACATGCAAAAATGTGAAATGCATGTGGGTAATCGTCTGCGCTACTCAAACAAGTGACTATTACGCCGCCCTTTTAAGCTTTCAATATTAGCCACTTACATTATCCTCTTCATTATTTTATCAACTTTTTAAATTTGCGTGTAACTAACTCAGCCAAAGTTGCTGCTACTGCTAGCGTTGAATTTCTATTATTTTATTTATGTCACTATCGTGTGTTGTTGTTGATAAGTATCAACATTTTACTTTTATTAAATAAATAAAAATCATAATTTCTCATTAAAACCGTCTTAAACTTAAGATGGATTAAGTATCGTACATTAGTACCGCTCCTATGTACTCCGTATGAAACAAATAGATTGGTTTTACTTATACATTTTTGTATCAATAAGTCTTGCTTCAGACGGTCTAAAATAAGACGAACCAAATGTTATTATCTTTTTTTAATATGACCATCTAATGACGAAATATTATAATTAAAGTTGTTACTTTTTACCCTAAAACTATGGTAACATTTTATCAGAAAATAGTAACATTTTATCGTAATATGGTTATATTTGGTCCGTCTTATTTCAGACGGAAAATAGCTCGGGTTGAAATAAGAAATACAAGTTGTGTGTCCACATTAAGGCCTCGTTTGATTGCCATACAGGAATTAATTTCCTATGATTTTACAAAACACGTGAATTGTCCAAAACTTGTTTGGTTGGCATCAAAGAGTTGGATTCATGCGGGAGTTTCCAACTACATAGGGGAAACTAGGTAATTAAACTCCTCCCTAATGGAGGAATTGAAAACTCTTAGGAAAATGCAATTCACGTGATTTTGGGCAAACAAACAACCTCCATTTTTCCAATTCACGTAAACTCTGAATTCACCAACTTTTAATTGGGCAACCAAACGACTCCTAAATTTAAGTTGAATAGTGTCGTTTTAAATGATACGGAGTACTTGCTAACTTTAAAAAAAATGCTAAAAAAATAAAGTAGTGTGTACAATGTCAATAATATTACATCAATAATATTACATCACATGGGGCCTATAACCTAATTTTAGCAATTGCGTGCAAATAATTGAGTAGTATTTTTGCAAAGGTATGTAATAAAGGTGGTAAATTATGAAAGAGAAGTTGCAAAAATGCAAGTTGTGGACGTCTCTTTTCTTTCTTTCTTTCTTTCTTTCTTTATCGTGTGGAAAAAGGAAATTATACTGTTTTCTTAATCATTTTGGATAAGTAAATACCAAGTCACCAAGTTAAATGTTTCTTATCAACGGTAAAGTCAATATAAACTCGTTTTGCTTTTCATCGCATTTATTTATTTATCTCACTTATTTCGTGTTTAGATGATATATCCTTTTTAAATAAGAATTTGTGTTAAAAAAAGCGTGCGATTGAAGTTCAATCAACTTTTCAATCAACTCACTTCAATCAACTTAAATTAGAAATTTGACGTCCATTACGATTTATATAAAACGGTTTTACATTAAATTTACTTTCTACTTTTGTATGTAATAGAATGATCTTACATTTGATTAAGATAACATTATTGTTTCTAAAGTAATTTAGTCTTTTTTTTTAAATGTGTATTTTAGTTAAATGTAAGATCATAAAATTATCCGTTATTTGAAAACATATATCTTCGGCTTGATAGGTAAAGTTAACTATTCCACTTTGTTGTGAGTTAAATTTTAATACAAATAAAAAACTAATCGAAACAATAGGAGTACATCTTAAAAAATAATAGTAAAAATTAGGATTGGAGTTTAACTAAAAGTAGAAAAGAAAAGAGTTAAATGGAAAGTGGAAAGAATAGTTCTTAGGAAATTAAAGAATTTAAATGCTACTTTTCTCCCAATCATTTATTTAGGTATTTCATTTTAAAATGTCTAATTTATTTGTTTACCTTTCTATATTAAGAAGGTTTTTAAATAATTTGATCATACACATCCATTATGATCCATTTATCATTCACCAACAACTACTACAAAGTACAAATGGTGCCTTCCTTTTTTCTTCTAGTCTTTATATTTAAACGAAAGGTAAACAAATAACCGAAACGGTAAGAGCATTAATACATGGAATTAGATAATAGGAAAAGCAAACAGGATTTTCCTAAAGCACTCTACAAGTCAATTGAAAAATGATTCTTCTACTATATCTACCTGCATCAAGATATTGAAGTGCTCAAATCTATCGACTAGAACTTAGTGCACACAAATTCCAAAACTTATCAGACTTTGTAACTAACACCTTTAATCTCTTCTTTTTATTATTTTATTTTAGATAACTATACCAAATAACAATAAAAATTACTTTTCCATTGACTCTAAATTCAAAGTTTCAAGCTTCAATTAACACAAATTTTAGAATAAGACGGTCGATTTTTATAAAAAGTTTGTTAATTTAATTTTAATAAATTGAGTTATTGCCAATCTAAATATTTTATGATCACTAGCACAAATTTTTATTCGTAACTGTTACGAATCTATAACGACTCAGATTTGATGTAAATAATGTTAGAATAAAAAGGAGTTTGCAAGTTTCAAACCGTCATAAGCAAGACTCGATGAATCTATTTTATGTTAATTATAGAACGAACAAACTTCTAGATCAAGGTAATAGACAACTCACATCACTCTAGTCCCCCACACACTCCCGACATGCATATAATCGAAATTAAAAAGATAAAATAATGCTAAAATAATTTCTTATACATGCAAGGTCCACCTCCTGACCCGACCATGTTGCATCCAGACCCAAATAAATAGGGCACTTGAAATAAAATCAAACAATCATTATGGCTTTGTATCATGAGTCTATCTCGTTTACGACGGTTACAAGCTGGCGACCTTTTATAAGCCCCTTTCACTTGCCCTACCACTTGCAAGCTTGTCTCACGTCATAAACTTGTGACGAATTTTGCCTGTCATAAATGAGAATTTGTATTGTATCATTGTTGTCACAATTTTGATTGATTGTATTTTTAAAGTCATTAATTCATATTTAAAAACGTCTTAATCTAAGACCGCTCTCACAACAAATATAAAAGAGGTAAAATGAATGGGGTAGAGACTTGTGAGACATTTTTAGTTAAGACGGTCTTAAGCAGTTATAAAAGACCTACTCTTTTACAGTTGGATATCCAACCTTCGCCTTTATTTTACGTTAATACTCCGTATATCTTTATTTGATCACATTTCACTTTGTAATGGATTGAATTAAAATAGAAATTAAAAATGAAAAAGTGATATATGATTATTAGTTTGCTGTTAATTGTCTTATGAGTGGGTAGTATTCCGTATTAGTTAGCTAATATATAATTTAGAATTGAAATGAGGAAAAATAATTAAGACAATTATTGACATAATTGTGAGAGATGGTTTAAGAAACAACTAATCTATGTTAAGACGGAAATATTCATTTTAATGATAAAACAGATTCAAATACTGGAAACTTGTTTATAACAAGCTAAACTTTCTTTTATTACCTAGACAACTACCGTAATCAATACTTATCTAAATCCATTACCATTAAAACAGATATTATCGTTTTAAATAAGAATTTACATTTTAAAAATATAGAAAAGAAATAGTAGAAGAAATCAATAAAGAAATGAGTTAATTGAAGAGCAGGATGGACCAATATAATAGGTAGAGATTATGCTTAGGAAAACTAAGAAAATGAAAGCGGCCCCCAATCACATCACCATCTTCATAATTGAGAGATGGTGTCCCCAAATTAATTCCTACCGTCAAGGAGGTTCAAGGACCTATTTTACACTGACAATAATGTCTTCCCTAACTCCTTTATTAACAGAAAAATAAAAATACTCATCAACTATGCTAGCTACTACAATTGTGCGACCTTCTGTCGCTCATAGTGGCGAAGTCAGGATTTTACGTTAGATAAAAAAACGGAAAATATATCAAAAAGAATAGGTTTCCATTGTGCATGGAGTGGTGGCGGTTGCAGGACAGCGAAGACGAACGAGTAATGGTATGAGGAAAACTCGAAAAAATGAGTGCGGAAAGTTCAACTAAAAACTATTTTATGTTATCACAAATTCTCATTAAAGACAACCACTATCCGTCACAAGCTGAAGACGGATAGTGCTTCTCTCACAATAAATATGCAAGTGACACTATCCATGAGGTGCTACATTTCTCCCCCACTTGTCCTCTCATTTGTCGTATTGTGAAAGGGATACTATCCGTCTTCAGCTTGTGACGGATAATGTCCGTCACAAGCAAGACGCTTTGTTATGATATTTCCATCCTTGAGTGGGTGCAACTGTGCAAGCGTACCCAGCTAACCCTCCCAAGCTTCATTATTAAGAACATAACATAAAATCTTATATGAGATCGTTTCCATGTTTCAATCCAACTGTACAAAAGTATGTATGTAATGGTTAAATAGTCATAGGCTAGTCTTACTGCAGTATGGTAACATAGCTGCGTAGGGAGTTCGGTTTCTTAAAGGGTCACCATACTTTTACTACAATAATAATAATAATGTGAACAATGTTTCTACACATCAATAAATTTACTGGATTAATTATCACACTTCAATTAATGTAAATCAACGACCAAACCTCCATCATGTTCTTTCTTAATTAATTACGACTAAAATCAATTTATTCAGACTAATTAATTAGGACTAAAATCAATTTATTCAGACTACTTTCACAATTTTACTCTCCCGTTTCAACAAATATCGTCTCCTGAAAAAACCAATTTACGAAATCGATACAACACATAATTAAGACGGTATTATAGGAAAAACTTATCCAAACACCAGCTAATTAATATCGACATTTGTTTAATTAATTCATCAATCGACTTCAACTCGTAAGCAATCAATCAATCACTTGAATCGATTTAAGAAAATTCGGCCTTATTTTATTATCAAAGAGAGAAGTAGAGAAAGGCAACCTAACAAGTTTAACAACACGGTGACATTCATATAGGTACAACTTAACTTTTACCCCTCACAGAAACCATGCACCACTTTTCTTCTTCTTAATACTCCATAATTAANAAAAAAAAGTAATTAAATTAAAATTAAAATTAAAACTCGGAATTAAATAAAAAAGGAAAAAGAAAAAGTGGGATGAGGAAATTGAAAGGTAGAGATTAGAAGAAGAGATAGAGATTGGGAATTGAGTAGAAGTGGTGGTGTGTGGGCCCCTTTTCCCCCACTCACTCAGATACATCAATCAACCTTTTTTTTGCTGTACTGAGTCGATTCAGTGGGCCCCCTTCCGAGTCACCCAACTCGTTCGCCTCTTTTTTTCTCTCTCTCCTCCCGTCACGTCTTGTCTGGTAAACCTGACCAAAAATTATACACCTGAGTCAACTCGGACTGAGTCAACCTCGAGTTGGTGAGTTGCGGTTGGCGAGTTGCCAGGCCGAAGCTGTGATTAGCGGTCTAGAATGCCAACCGAGCATAAGACAACCGTCGTTCTCCTCAACACCATAACCTTTGCCGCCTGCGAAATACTCGAGTAACATGCTGGCTTGTTTAAATGCGTTTGAACCGAGGTGAACCGGGGTGAAGCCGGCTGAACTGAATCGGGTTTTCCATTGGGTTGAGGTTTCGTGTCGTTCGACACGGTCTGAACCGTCACAGGCGACTATGTTGCAGATTTGTTTGCCCAAGTAGACTTCCGTCATTATCTTATCGTCGTTGTTGACACAGGTTTCGAGGGAATCGAACATGGTTGAGTAATAATGTAAGGATTCGTTGAACCGATCTAAGAAAACCGGACCGTTATGGTTCGCCTCCTGCTCCACCACCGTGACAATAACCGGATTCACGTCTTTGATCATACCCAACACTTTCTCGACCGCACCCGGTCGAGAAAGTAACCGGTGTAGATCGAAGACGGAATTAACCGCGACCGCTTCAGACTCCGGTTTTAGATCGAGCAAACCCGGTTCAAGATCGGTCAACGAATTTGCAACAAAACCACGGTACTCAAACTTGATATGAATCGAATCGGCAAACTGAGCCAACTTCCATCCAACTTCCTGCAACCGGTCGGAATTATCCGGAGCCGGAGGTCCAATCCCGGTTAATCTAAAAATCGGAGGACCTTCCGGTCGACGCGCCAACGCCTGCATCAAAGCCGGCCATTGCATTCCTTGATTCATACTAAAATCAATCACATGCACCTTAGATTTCCCACTAAACGCCTCAAAAATGGCTTGATTAGCAGTAAAATGAGCAAATTTTAAATACGGACATGTCTCGTAAAAATGAATTTGCAACATTTCACTCAAATTTTCATCAAACGGAGGTACACTAGAGCAAATCTTATAAACTCGACGAGCTAACGCTTCCGCAAAATAAGTGGCAACTTTCCTCATAGATCCGACTTGAGACGTCGCTAAAAACCCGATTTGTTTCACTAAGGCTTCCCCTAATCCCATATTCTCCTGTTGAATTGCCTCGGCACACGCCATCAGCGTGTGCACGAGTCTAATTCCGTTCTCTTGTGGGTCAACAACAACTACCGGCCGACCCGAAACATCACTTGTAATAGCACAACTACTCTTAAGTCTTTTACTCTCCCTCTCCCTCGGGTTCGAGCTCGAACCCGAGACAGGGCTATCAACCATAGTTGCTGTGACAGGAGGAACTTCTAGAGGTGGAGATAAAATAGCCTTACCTGGAATAGCTTTAAGATCATAATCTGAGAAAGAACCATCCGCGTCAGTAACCCCGGAAACTGACCCGGTCCTATCTGATAGGACCGGGTCTAGCGGGATTGAACTCGCGGATAACATCGATTCAAGCCATGTAGATAGATCTGATGGATTATAATGAACAGTATTATCATTAACAAGATGAGATAATCCACCGTCTTCTTGAGCATTACCAATAACTTGTTCCAATTGTTGTATCTTTTGTGCTACTTCCATCATATCTGATGACCGTACTTTATACCCCAAAACGGCAAGTAACTCGTCGTTTTGAGCTTCATCATTCTCCATCCATAACTTTGACTTCCCCATCATCTCCGATGAAGATGACTTCCCGTTGACCGGATTATCTGGGTTCGTAAAAATACGCTCTCTTTTCATTTTTTCTTTATTTTTTAAATATTTTTTTGGGTTATTTTCTCTCTCTAAGATGGTGATATTAATTGATGAATGGACAATAATATAAGAAGGGAATATAATTTATTTTTGGGAGATTTTTTTTTGTGGGGAAAAAAGGCGGTGAAATAAAAGAGAGGTTGGTAAAAAATAATTTAAAAAAAAAAGGAATAATTAGAGGAGAGAGGAGAAGAGTGAGAGTACGTACGACTGCAAAACTGCAGAAAACGATGTGTGTGTGGAGGAAGGAGAGAAGAGAGAGGGAGAAATGGAGATGAATAATGAGCAGAGCTCGTGATGAGGCTCGAGTTTCAAGGAATAGGACAGCTGGCTTGCTTCTTTCGGATAAAGATTTATCGATTAGTTTTTTTTGTAAGACGGTTTTTCAATAAATTTTGTGCGAGACGGAGTTAGTTATTGAGATAATACGTTGATAAAGAATGATTAAATCTTTTTCTAAAATAGGTTTTTAGTAAATTTTGTGTGAGACGGAGGTAGTTTATTATTGTACGTAGAATGTTAGTGAAAAAGTGGTATTGAAAGCGTACGTTTTAGTGTTGAAAGAGATAATCATTTGGTATTAATCTTTTGTAATACGGTTTTTCTATAAATTTTGGGTAAAATGGAGGTAATTTATCGAAGGGTCGTGAGTGTTGGTGAAAAAGTTGGTATCGAAAGAATATGTTTCACTTTGTACTTTTGGGTCAATTATTTTTATTTTTCTTGCTGGGATATCGTTGATATTTTTTTCACGTTTTTGTTTCTGGTCTACGTGTGTAAAGGTTATTTTTCCTCCTTCTGTATTTTTTTTTTTCATTTTTTATTACGTATATATTTTTTGGGGGGCTTTTTATCAAAAAATAGATCAGTAGTAGTCAGTGGATGACCTTAGTTATAACAGAAGAAATCCGACCCTCAGTGGTATTTCATATTTCTATATAAAATTATCATTTGGCATCCCTAAACTGAATGATTAAATATTAATTATTCACACATAAAAATTAGTTTAAATTTCGATATTTTTTATCGTTTTCTCCAAGATCCACCCCTGGTTCACTCTTAATCAGGATAAATAAATAAAAAATATTGACCTTGTTTAAACAAAAATAAAATGAAAGAGAAAAGGGTGGAGTTGTAGATTGATAAAGTGGTTTTTGGTGAGGGTTAAAGGACAATTATGAGCATATTTATTTCTTTATTTGGGAGTGGGTAAAAAACTTAAAACAGTAAAAAGTAAACCGTACGATAAGGCAGGAAGCCAGTTAGATGTAAGCATTTGGACAGGCTAGTGGTAGTGAACTCAAATCTGACTAGGCTAGTAGTAAGATTAGGATAGGCATAGGCCTGTGTCGTTATTACCAGTGTTTTTACACTTTTACTTTTAATTATTAATTATTACTTCCGTTTTTGGTAAATCTTATAACTAGATTAGTTCCTTAAGTAATTACCCGGATTTGGATCTCTCAACAATGTCTTCTTGATGGATGGGTAACTAATTAGTTGCGTGACTTGGTGATATAACCAAGGTTATAAATTGTGACGACTCTAAATGTGATTACTTTCGGATAAAAAGTAACCGCTCATTAAATGTTATTAATTAAATATTAGTCACATTATCTCATTAAGATAGTACATTTGGGTTCGTCACAAATTGTTACAGAAAAGAGTCGGTCACAACAAAAAAATTGCAATTTGGATAAATGTTACTCATCTGGTGCCATATTTTTCGTCTCGATAAATGGTTTCTATCATATTTTATATAAAAACCATATAAGTAAGTGAAATAAATAAATAAATAAAATAACATATATTCACAAGTACAAAGTAATCCACTTATTAAGGGCTTATCGATGATAAAATAAATTAACAAACGAATAATATACTATAAAATATACTTAAATAACAATTCACTCAGATGGAGGAATAGTTGTTACTTAGAAGAACTCTGTACATATGTTTAGTGGTAGGCAAAATTTTTACTCCAAATTCGAGAAGTAGGTTATGTTCAAATGCATAAACATGTATTATGCTTGAACTCGATTAAAACTTAGACGATAAGTTCAATTGTCCAAACCCTTGTATAACTATTGTATCCGATAACTTAATAGGGAATAAAGCTATCCTAATGGTTTGTTGCAAAACAAAAATACAAATAAATCTTGTTGTGGATGGATATCTTGTATGAGTAAGATAAGTATTTCTTCAACGTAACATTAGTTCCCAAGTCCTAACCATAGATATATTGATCGTAAGTAAAAAAAAAAAAAAAAAAAAAAAAAAAAAAAAAAAAAAAAAAAATATGATGAGAGTGCACATCGTGAAACATTTATTACAAAGCGTCTCCCTTGTGACGGGTAATGCCACTCACAAAACGAATAAAGCAAAAGGTGGGGGCACCCTGATACGATCGAAATTAAGATGGAAATAAAAGGGATAGAAAATGCGACTGTTCAATCAAAGATTGATAGGCCACCCAATTTAACAGAATTGT
>VHZZ01000042.1:151933-179960 GCA_009801015.1 Silene noctiflora | reverse complement strand
ATACCTTCCGTCACAAATGAGAATTGCCACATTTATTAAATGTAATATTATTATTATAGACAATATCAACACAATTAATAATTTTTTTAGCTAAACCTTAAATTTGTTATGCAGTCCGTATAAGATTTTAAACCTAACTAATTAACGTTCTCATTATAAAAATTAGTTACTAATTACCTTAATTATTTGTTAACCCATTTAGGAAACTATTAATAATTTTCCGACTCTTCAATACAAAAATCGAAAAAATACACGAGTATCACGGAAAAAAAATCATTCCTATACGAATATCCAACTTGGGCCTTATACGAACAACACACTTCGTTACCCACAAATCCACAATCCCCAAAAGCCCACGGATAATCAGTCGTACGGTTAAAACATTTAAACCAAACCTGAATACAATTGATACGATTGCGGATTTATTCGACTTGGCGTTCAACTATCGCAAAAACTTGCCGGGGTAATTCTTAATTTCCAGCTTTATTTTGAATCCTGTGCACTATTAATCTTGCAATTAGGCGTTGGTAGGAATTTGTTGATTTGATCTTGCTTAAAACCGTCTTATTGTTGCGTTATTTAAATCGGTTGAGAGTCCCGTCTCAACCGAGAATTTTCCAGGTTTAAATTCACTTTTGACCTAATTTATGAAATTAGGTGTTTTTAGTCTTGCAATTAGGCGTTCGTAGGATTATATTGATTTGTTGAGTAGTTATTGCTTAAAACCGTCTTGACTTAAAAAGACCTGCCACAACTCACAACTCTCCTTTTATTGTTGCCATATTTAAATTGATTGTGAGTTTCGTCTGAACTGACCGATCTTAACCAAGAATTTTCTAGGTTTAAGTTCACTTTTGGTGTAATTTATGCAATTAGGTCTTTTTAGTCTTGCAATTAGGCGTTAATTTATGCAATTAGGTCTTTTTAGTCTTGCAATTAGGCGTTTGAAGGATTATATTGATTTGATGAGTAGGTGTTGCTTAAAACCGTCTTGACTTAAAAACCTGTCACAACTCAACAGCCCTCCTTATATTGTTGCCATATTTAAATCGATTGTGAGTTCCGTCTGAATTTAGGACTGGTATTAACCAAGAATTTGTGTGAATCGATTTAGCTTGTTTGTTCTTGACATGGTGTTGTAGACCCGTAGGTATATAGATATTAGCTTCAACCTGTTGAAAGGGCTTTGGGCTGTGATACCTATATGATATGATTATACAATTGAATTTTGTGAGAATTCAGCGTATGTTTGATTAGAGTTGGATGTAATTTTGCAGTTGTTCTCACAAAAAAGGCGGTAAAGTAAATGGATGAAGGAGCGAATGATGTGACAGCGAGCCGTATAGAGGGAAGGGGAATGGATGGCGCTCCTTACTATTATAATTCTTCGTCATCGTTATCATCATCGTCTGCTCTGAACTCCTCTAACATCGGCTTTCAGTTGCTGAAGAAGCAGGGCTGGAAGGAAGGAACCGGTCTAGGTGTTTCCGAACAGGGTAGACTAGAGCCCGTAGAGACGTATGTAAATAAGAATAAAAGAGGGTTGGGATCGGAAAAGCTTAAAAAGACGACCTTGTTATCAGCGAAAAGGCCCAAAACTCCAACATCCACCCAGAATGAAAAAACTGAGAAGTTGTCGAAAAAGGAGAAAGCATTGACTAAGAGAATGAAGAAAATACTGGATGAAGAAAAGAGTTGGCATGAAAAGGAACGTGAACGAGCGTTCTTCAGAGAATTTTGGCCAGACAATGTGTGACAATGTAAAACTACATCAGTTTTTGGTCTAAAGTAGCTGGTTGAATTTTTTTGTGCAGGTGCTTCGTCGTATATATACCCTAATTTATTCCTCTATTATGTAAAGATCATGCAAATAGTTTGAAGCCCACTGAACTCTTTTAAGTTCAAGCTATAGCACTGCACTTGAGTAGTCTAGAGTGAATATTGGGTTATTGTGGTTTTTGACCTCCGAGTGAGTATCGTGTATTGTTGTTGATACATACACACTACTCCGGTGATGTGGTTGTGCCAAGAAACTGTTGTCAACTGAATTAAAGACCAAGCTTTTCTGGATTAGTAGCTTACAAGGCAATAACATTCTTCCCTTGTTCACTCACTCACTCACTATTTTTTCAATTAAGTTCATCATGTTCATTTCTGCCCGGGACTTTTTGTTTGTATTTTTATCTAACTGAAGTATGGGAATAGAAATCTGTCAGTTATACTGCAAAAAATAGTGCAGAGAAGTTTTCTTATCTACACAACCTGACCTTGTTGAAAGGGTAGAGAGACTGTTTGTAGATGACTATTATGAATGTATAGTAGTCGTTAGATGTGATGGCTAGTCTTTAGATGTGATGGTGATATCTATTGAATGGGAAAGACGGTGAGCGTATGGGAAGTAGTCCTTTTACTCCTTTCAGTTGCTTTGCTCATTCGTTATTGATTACCCTCATTTTCAAGTTAGACCTTTGTGGTGCTTATTTTTGTGAAGTTTCAACTAGTGTCTATAGCCCGTAGGTGCCGTGGTGTGCGTTTGCTGCGGGGGTGAAACTAGTAAAGTAGGATGCTAGAGTCACGAGAAGAGAGGAAGAGAGAAAATAAGAAATGGGAGGTACTATAGGAAGGAATCGACATCTATTTACAATGTCAACTGTAATCCGAATTTTGAAAAATACTCTTCAGAGATGCTGTCTGTGTATTTTGAATGAGCTGACGTTCTTTTGCCTAGATGATTAGGTTAAACATTATGTTTTCACTTTGATTCAAACACATTCTTTCTTTTGTGTAGAATTATTGACAATTTTTTTTTTAATATCATTCTGACTAATTTCTCGCGGGATCTGCTTTTCTTTTGTATGTCTGTCATGTGAACTAAAAGTCGCCTATGCTCCACATTTATCCTTGTTCTGCGAGAGCCCTAATGGTCTCTCCCTTGTATTGCTGCTGTGGGTGCATGCTGCTTCTTTCATCTAGCTAATTACCCCTTTTCTATACTATCACCTGAGCAGGTACCATATCCAAGATGATTTGTGCTGTAGTTTGTTTGGCAATGGATATCATTATTGAATGATAGGTTTCTGTTTTTTCTGGTCCTAGCCATATCCAAGATGATCTGTGCTGTTTGTTTTGTAATGGATATCGTTATTAAAAGATAGATTTCTGTTTTTTCTAATCCTAGCTATTGTTTTTAGACGTAAGCTCCTAGATGTGCTTGTGAGTACGTTGCCTATATTGAGGGAGACCTCCAAGTATCAAGGGAAAGATAAGCTGCCAGTCATCATTTGGATGGTATGTCAGGTAATTTAGAGAGCATTACAATTTATTAATGCGTATTCATGCGCAAAGTAATTCTGTTTTGCTCTTTTTCGCTCTACACCAATTTGACATTAGCTCCATAGCCTCCATTGACTCTTGCTATACAGGCTTCTCGAGGAGATTTGGCAGTTGGCTTGTGTGCCTGGGCTCATAAACTCCTGACATGCTGTAACATAAACTAACATTCCGCTTAACAGGGATCAGGTTTTGCAACTGGTTCTAAGGTTCAGTATTTACTATTTTTTTCTGACTAATGTTGTGCTCCTTTACTTTGACGAACATCACAACCTTGTTATGCTTTATCTATGTGCTATGCACACCCAAATTCTTTGTTATTCAAATTTTTGGGACAATTCTTAGATGCACTTAATACCATAAAGCCGTCTACCTTTCTCAAACACAAATTTAACTTGGATGCCACATAATCTTTAGAAAGCCCTTTGATTGAGCAAATGATGAGAGAAAATGTCCGTTGAAAGGTAGTTGTATAGGGTGTATAAATAATTTCATATATTGGTGTTGGAGATATAAGAATCAAAGAAATAGTTCCTTTGTAACTAACTTTTAACATAAAATATTACTTTCATAGCTACAGAATAATCGTAAGACCTGTTCTATGTTTTTTATGGTTTATTTTTCACCTACCGTAACCCGACCTTTCTTTTCATTTCGCTATACTCCCACAATATATTTGATGCTCTTGGAATTTTATTAAAGTACTGAAATTTTGGTCCATATTTTTTCTTCTGGATGTTAACGTCAGTATTTGAATTTTTGTGGAATTTTGGAGATTTTGTGAGATTTTCTAGATTTATGAAGGGAAATTTACAGTGAAAATATATATAAAATCAGAATGGGCATTAAATTATAATAAACGTGGTCCCTAGTTATAGACCTTTGCATTTGAGTCAAGGTCACACCCTTTTTCTTTAATTGAAGACCCACTATGAAGACCCGGTGCAAAATCCATTGATATAAACTTACACAAATATTGTCTTTTTTACTGTACTTTTTGATGCTCAGTAGTGTTCTTCAAAAGATATTTTGTATTCCATGACAATTTACATTTGCTGCTGAGGCGGATTTAGACGTGGTTCAATTGAACCCCCATGACCAAGTGTACATAAAGTATGCTGTTGGGTATCAGTAAGGTTTTGGCATTGTGGTTTACTATTGGATGGACTCAAGTAAATGGTAGTGGTTGGAGTAACTGGTTACACACTCTCGTGCCTCATATTAATTCCGTTTTTCCCTTCAGAATGAGGAGGCTGTGGTTGGAGGAATGTGTCTACACGCTATGCTCAAAGACGCTGACAAGTATACTAAAGCAATTCTGGGAAGACTTTCTCGTAGTCATGGCTGCTTCAAGGGTTTCGTAACAGGTATCCAAATTGCCAACTTCCCATGGCTGCTGGTCCTGGTGCTGCTAGGATGTCCTCCAGTCCGGAGAATTTCGACTGGAAGAAGGTGATTTGTCATACTCAGCTTCTTTCAATCATACAGGAACTTCTACCATTTGGCGGTTTATATGGTTCAAAGTAGAGCCGAATTGATTTGACTTTGACCCATCCCCAACATATGAACTTGAACATGAGCCAAAATCCAAATTGGCGTTATAGGACATGAATTTTGATGCTCCAAACTACCCCTTGGTCCCTTGCCCCTCAAAGGCTTGATAATATAGCACCCAAAACATACCCACTACCCTAAATGACTCGAGTACTGACCTAACCATACGCAAATGCAACTATACATGAAACAACCACCCAACTCAAGTTACCCTTTGTCAGTTCTCGTTCAAAGTAGAGCGAAATTCTAAGCAGTTTGCAATCCAAAAAAAAAGGCTATGAGAGATCCATGGATACAAGAACACGGATGGAAAGGTTCATTGTTTGAATGTTTTATTGGTCCACATTTATTACATGACGCTCTTGGTTACATCGGGAGTCTTCGAGATGTTTTTCTGTAGAGTGTTTTCTTAGTTTCTTACTGCTGGCCCTGTAGAGTTCGAAATATCCATTCATTATACACAGTATTTTTTTAGGGAAAAAAAGGTTAATATATCATTGGTTGAGTGCATTGTTAGCATAGTCGAAAGTGCAATGTATGTACTTTATTCAGTTGGTTTTTGAAGTTAGACATTGAACTTCAAAGTAAGAGTACTCGAGTGCATCGTCAACATTGTCAAAAGTGCAATGTATGTACTTTAGCTTTATGTTTTGCTAATTGAGGGGAAAGTTCCATCTGATCAATTGGCGAATGGGAGGAAGATTGTGGGGTTAGAGAGGCGTGCCACTAGGATTGCCCTTATGGGGAGCTATACTTTTAGGTGAAAATGTCTGAGATGGGTGGTTTGGTGTTGTGTGGTCCGACAGTCTGAAGTTAAAACTCGAATCTACTGTCTATTGTTCATAGCAATCCGGTATCAGCCGCTAGACTACCCATGGACACTGCATCAAACGCTTTCGTCGCTCTCATTCTCTCACTTGGAAATTTAGACGGTCTTAAACTTAAGATGATATCTTGTTATGTTATACTACCTCCGAATCTTTGGAATTGCCTCATTTTTAAAGATTTGTGAGAAGTATTTTAATTAAATGAAGCAATTTCTATTCGGAATTGTCCTACTTTTTAAGATTTGTGAGGAGTATATTTTAATTAAATGAAGCAATTCCAAAGAATAGGAAGAAGTATATTGATGTATTTAATTGCTAATGATTAAGGCGTATGGTTAAGATGATGCGATAGATTTTAAACAATATTGCTTGTCAATATATCGGATCACTTGTGAGACACTAGGTAGCACGGACACTCCTCCTAATTAGCCGTTCGGTGTCGGACACACGCCGCACACGCCTAAATGTGTCGGATACTAATAAATGAGGAATGAAATGTTGAAAGATTGAAAAAAATCGATTAAAAGATGGGTTTGAGTGGGAAATGAGAATAAGTTATACTCAAAGTCAAATTTTAGTTTCAATTATTTAAATTTAATATCAAATATATTTACAAAAATAAAATGATATGTTAATTTTAACTATAAAATATATATTTTATTAAATTTAAATAACGTGTCCCGTGTCCTAAAGTTTATGGGATGCCGTGTCACGTGTCCGTGTCGTGTCCATGTCGGTGTCCGTGTCCGTCTTGGTGCTACCTATGTAACACCCCAATACTCCAAAGTGTCTTACAAGGCCACCTTAGGTACGAAGATGCTACCCTCTCGGTTTCCCGAGGCAATGATCATCAAAGGACAATAACGAAACATATTAAACAAAGTGATTAAATTTTACATTGTCTCAAATATCAAACCAAACTGTTTAACAACTATCCAGAATACAAAATCCCAAAACTATTAAAAGACTCGTCTAACGCAGCGGAAACTCTATTATGGTGATTGCCCCTCCGTCCCACGTGCCACATAGTTATACCTGCTCAAATCTGTTCACCATCCCCGAATGGATCATCACAGTCACAACAAACAACACGGGGTCAGTTACTGTCATATAAACAAATCAATGCAATATAGCAACATCATACAATCTCCTTTCCACATCGTCTCACATCACATCACTGACTACACACCCAAGGTGTGTAGCCTTGCCAGTGGGGGACCGCAGCCGTTCCCACCTAAGCCCCGCTCATCATACCGAGCGAAAACCCCAATTCCTTAATGTGCACATCCCCTCTCGTGGCGGGTTCCACGGAGGGCGAATCAAGGGCGTGAAGCCACTCCCGCAAGTGACTCCACTCAGCCGAGAACGCATCTCGCAACATACTCCATTTYCACCTCCATCAATCCGTCACATCATACAACACAAAGCAGATAAATATATCATACAAATATCGCATACAAAATGCCACACAATAACAGAAACTGAGTAGGGAAACCCTACCTGGAAGCAATCACCGATTAGCAAGACAAGCGATTAGAACCGATCCTCTACGAATCCACTTCCTAAACAATCATAACAACCATATATCACAACTCATCCAATAACCCCAAACAATCTGCCCTAACCCCCAAATTAGGGTTTAAAGAACAATGACGAAAATGCACAAAAACCATACTAGAAACTTACCCTTGAGACAAGGAACACAACGATGTGATCGACACAGGAAATTACCGACTCAAGCTCYGGGTTGCGAATAGCGCGAGATAACGTTTTGGGAGGTTTCTTGTGTAAGTTTATCGAATTTATGAACAAATGAACCGTGACAAAAGCATATAAGGCTAACTCGCGTTATTTACAACCTTTATTAAAACAGCCCGTAACGCAACTTACTCGATTGAGTAAGTATGTTACTCGTTCGAGTGACCCTTAATCGATCGAGTGACCCAGCTACTCGATCGAGTACCCCACTTCCAGACTGACTTAAAAAGACATAGACTTACTCGACAGAGTAAGTCCTACTAGGTCGAGTCACTAAAGGCAGGGAAAACCGTAGTATTACAACCTAGGCGAGACATCACAACTGATCCTTTTGTGTATATTATTCTGAGCTGGAAATTTTTTGGCTGAGATTGTGGCTAATTTGGACGAAATGATGACTAATTTGATTGACATTTTGATTTGTTTGTCGGAAATTTAGTTAATTTGGCAAAAAGATTGTCGAATTTGCTCATTAACTTCAATTTGGTAGTATTCGACAAAAGGTATAAAATATTAGATAGTTTTTAGCAAAATTAAAAACTTTAGATAGTATTTGTGAAAATGAGGTAAATATTAGGTAGTTTTTGACAAAAAAACCCGAATAGTATATATATACACACATTACACAATTGATCTACTCAAGGGTCGAGAACTGTTTAAGTTAAGACGATCTTAAAAAATAAAACGGTGACATACTCTATATAGCAGCACACCTGTACTTGAAGATTTTCATGTACCACATTCAACACCGCTCTTTCTTTCTAATTTCTCGTCAATTAAGGGTCAACTCACCTACTAACATCTAACACATCAATAATAATAACAACTACTTCAGAATTTCTATCCATCAATTTTGTTCAATTAATCAAATTCCCTTTCCTAGAAGTAATACTACAACAACGCCCTTTTGAAAAGTATAAACTTTCAACCATCTTTTTCTCTTAAAAACACCTTCTTTGATTTTGATGATACTAGAATTTTTCAACTAAATTTATATCCCTCATGGGATTTTGATTAAATCCTTAAAATTCTAGTATCATGAAATCCAAAGGTGTTTTCAGTACCATAATGAAACCCTTCAAAATTTTCTCTGACAAAGGTAATACTTTAGAATTCAAGTTACTAAATTTGTTAGTAATTATTACTCTATTGTATAAGACTGTTTTTGCGGGTGAGACGGTTTTATTCTATAATTTATGTAATTTAATTAAGGTGGTACCAATTTTTTGTGGGTATTTTTGTTTGCTTAATTTGAATTTGTTGGGTTTTACAAGAACGATCAAGAGAAGCAGACTTGCAGAATTTTGCAGCTCAGGAGCAAAAAAAGTTTTCCTATGAGACACTTTGTAAAGCTACTGATAAATTTCATCCCTCTAGGATGCTTGGTGCAGGTGGTTTTGGTCCTGTCTTTAAGGTATATTGCTCGGTCTATTTTTTTGACTTTCGATTTGTGGTTAGTTGGGGGTAAGGTTGCGTATATCTGAACCTTCCTATACGGAAAGATTCATAAAGGGTAGTGGTCAAAATTAAGAATTTAATATAATATTATGTGCAAAATGTGTATTGGGTCTTTGAAACAACTCTAGTCCTTATAATGTTTTATGATAAATTGAGTGGAATTTTGGGTATTTATAAGAACTGTGGCATATGTAATTTACAACAAAGTTGTGAAATTGGAAGTGTTTTGTGGGATTTAGGGGAAATTGGCGGATGGAAGGGAAGTGGCAGTAAAAATGTTATCAAAGCATTCAAGACAAGGTCAAAGGGAGTTCATCAATGAGGCCAAGTTGTTAGCCCGTGTTCAGCACAGGAATGTTGTGAATTTGTTGGGATATTGTGCTCATGGTGAAGAGAAACTCCTTGTTTACGAATACGTCTCCAATGAAAGTCTTGACAAGCTTCTCTTCAGTAAGTAGTCCTCTAAATCGATTCTGGTTCACATTTGAGTTTTTGAGCTGACTGTGTCTAAACTTGCTGTTTCTGTGATAGTGTGATGAGATTGCCTTGTTTTATTGCTGGTTTTTCTTGCAAGGTTGTTTCTGTTTGTTTGATTTTGTCTGTAATTATTGGTTGGGAAAGGGGGATAGTTGGTCCCTTGTGCACATTTGTAGGGCACCTATGAACATATCACATCTCTTCTTCTTCTTCTTCTTCTTCTTCTTCTTCTTCTTCTTCTTCTTCTTCTTCCGAGACACTATAGACTTTATTCTTTAGTCTTATCCACTCTTAAACTTATGTTACTCTGTATTACACATATGTTGCTTTCATGATGGTTGTGTAAATAGAATCAAAACATAGCATATTATGAGTTTTTATGTGAAGGCCAAAGGAGAGGATAGATAGCGTTATTGTTCTTCTTCCGGATAATGTGTTCTGGGAATGGTTCTCTTTTCTTTTTTTATAGATGAATGGGAAGGGAGGGATACGGCGATTATTCTGCTTGATCACATATACTAACTCAACTGAGAGATTTGATTTTATAATTCGGTAGAGCTTGGTATTTTGCTGTATCTCAATCAACTGGAATTGCATCTGTTACTAAAATATGGTGCACTCACATTGCTATAAACTTCTAATTATCGACTCTTTTGTTGCTCCCTGTTAAGCATGGTACGAAACTGGTATCTGTTTGTCAGTGTGTATCACCTACGTTCCCCCCTCCCTCTTAGTACACACTGTATGAGCATTGAGCAAGAAACAACCATGTTCCAAAACTATTTTATGGTAATTTTGTTATATTACTTTGACACTTCACTTGGCTGCGTGCCAAATGTCAACACAGTACTCTTTTTTAACACGATGCAACCCTTGATTTAGGTCAAAACATGATTTCTTGTTCCGCAATACAGCTATGCCCAACACTGGATACTTTAGCAATCTGTGTAGCGTTATCGAGTCTTTTTCCTTTTTGAGTGGGGATCTGGAATTGAATTTGTCTTTGTAGTGGTCAGTTTCTTCTATCCTAAATCTACCTCTGGAAGATGATAATGATCCAAGTCTGTACATTATACACCTCAGATGTGGCCGATGTGGGGGAAGTTAGTCAAGCGAAACAAACAAAAGCTATCAAAAGTCAAATGGGTAGCTATTTAATATCATGAGATCAACAAAATAGATTTGGAAAGATTTTACCATTTTTTCACGTCAACTTTAGTAGTCAATGCATTTAGTCTCAATATTTATAAAAATAGGATGCCTATTGCAGAGTCAGGTCTATTGACTATTTTCCGTTTTGCATTTTTAGGTTTAAGCTAATTTTTTGGTTGAAGGAAAGGATTTGCTTAATCTACAAGAAAGCAACAACATTATCCTAAAGCCTTCGTGGCTCCTGCCACTGCTAAATCGATACCCTTCGTTATACGTTGTATACGTGTATGTGATTATGGGTCAAACGACAACAAAAGACTTAAATGTTTTAAATAATTTTTTCCCATTTCACCCTGGTCCAAGTCTAGTTACAGTGAATGTGATTTATTGCTACTTGCTTTATATAGTACATTAATCACATCTCAGTCTTGTTTTGCCTTATTCTCAGTTGAAAAGGATGTTGTAGACTTTGAGTATACTTCCAACACAGATTTTTATGTGGCTTAATTATTGATTATTATTGACGCTGTCTCATTTATTTTTCATGCCTGAAAAACTACTGTTTCCATGAGATGAATCCCATTGTAATATCAATGTCATTTACATACAGAAGCAGATAGACGTCATTTACTTGACTGGAAGAAACGATATGACATAATATCAGGCATAGCTAAAGGCTTGATTTATCTTCACGAAGACTCTCATAGTTGCATTATTCATCGTGATATCAAGGCTAGCAATGTATTACTCGATGATAAGTGGATTCCCAAAATTGCTGATTTTGGCATGGCTCGTCTTTTCCCAGAGGATCAAACACATGTAAATACAAGAGTTGCGGGTACCAAGTATGTCTTAATTTGTATCATATGCTGTGTTCTTCCTTCTAAGTGGTGCTCTAGTGGTCTAATCCGTTAATTTTTTTCTTAACAATTAAAACAGTGGCTATATGGCTCCGGAATATGTGATGCACGGGCATTTGTCGGTGAAAGCAGATGTATTCAGTTTTGGAGTGTTGATGCTAGAGTTGATTAGCGGACGAAGGAACTCTTCATACAACCTAAGCCCTGAGGATCAAAATTTGCTCGAGTGGGTAAGCTTTCATGTTTACACCTATCATTTTGTGTTATTTATTTTCTCTTACAGATGGTGCGTTAGCAATTTAGCATCGAACTCAATTTCCATCGCATACATACACAATAATATTTTTCGATTTTTATGCACGTAAAATATCTCCCTAGGCGCTTTACATTAACTTATTATGTTAAATTGCTTTATGTGGAGAGTGGACTGTATGTAGTACCTTCTGGAACTTACCCTAAGCGCAAAATTTAAATGTTAAAAAACTGTCTTAGAATAGAGATAGCGACTCTTTTCTTTTTTTTTCCGTATGAACCATATCATAGCACAATAACCATGTCTCAATAACTTCGTCCTGCAATTCAAATAGCGCAAATGTTAAGAAGTGTCAATTTTTTTTAAAATCTATACATGGTCGTTACATTAAACTTAAAGAACCCGGGGCTGTTAATACTTACATAACGTCATTCCCTATCTCACATCTGAGGACTGGTTTTACCTCGAATATTCAATCAGAAGTCTATGAAAACGATGTACCAAAAAATTAAGGCCCTTAATTTGAATCAGTAGGTAGACTTTATTAATGTCCCTTTCATCTGTGCATTTTTATTTTAATGCTTACAAAGATGCAATTATCGTATCTGTGGAGCCATCTTCCTTGCGCTTCAAGTCAATATAACGCGGAGCTTGACTTTTGTTCATTAGTTCCTAATATCCAGTTAACACGTTTTGTTATGTTTCTGTAAATTACTTGTTAATTTGTCTTAATATATTGTTTATTAATTATTTGGTATGGCGGGGACGTGGCCGGTGGGGTTTTCAGTACTTTTTGCCATGCATTGACATTTATGCATGAACGTAGGATGGTTAGGAACATTGGACGGAGAATAAAATATACTTTTTTAAGGCGGTTTAGGTAAGTACGACTGCAAGATTAAGTTATTTTACTAATTCAAGCATCCCTATTGAAACAATAATTAGCAAATGTCTTACGTAAGTACGAATGCAAAACCAAGGTATTGAGTACCTCTATCAAAAAAATTATTAGTAGATGCCATATGTTATGGTTTATTTAGTACTAGATGATTTTATTAGTTTTTTTTAAACCGTTAACACAAGATTTTCTAATTATTTTTTGGCCCCGATTCTGGAAGGAGTGCAATAGTGCTTCAAGATACTTGTACGTTAAGTTTCAAAACCTTTACAAAGTAGTTGTGACTTGTAGTGTCATGATCTTAATTTATATATCGGGTTACATTTTAACTTTGAATTCTTCAATTTAGGAGTTTGGTCTAATGATCAAGTAATGACTGCTTGAATGTTTAAAACTCGGTTTTTGTATTTTGTTACATCCTAAGTTCTTAACCAGAAGCAAAGTATTAAATGAGTACTCTGCGGCGTCTGCGCTCATATATTCTTGAAATTTCAACCCTCCAACAACCTTATGAATAGGCTTGGTTGCCTGGTTGGTTCTTAGAAGAACATAATTTAATACTACACAAGGAATTAAAAGTAAAAGGGATTTACGGTTTTTGTTAAGGATTGTTATGGCGATAAAACATTGTCCCGTTTTAATTCATAGATCTTGTTATGTGTCTACATAACTCAATTTTTTTTACATTTTGTTTTGCTTTTCAACTCCCTGGCACTTGACAATTTCGATTGGGGTTTGTACGAAAATATTTCCTTGGTAAGCAGTTATTTAGGACGAAGTAACATGCAAAAATAGGCTATATATCAAATTTTGTGATGATATTGACTGTGTTTAGAGCCTAAATGTAAAACACCGTGTCTCAGACCGAAATTAATACGATGGTGATCGCTCCTTATCATTTAAGATCAGCGAGCACGTATTAATGTACTTGTTAGAATGGTCATTGTAGGACATCTTTACGCACAAGATGCATCTCCTAGTAGAAGTCAGGTTGATCTATGACCCTTAGCTGTAAGAATGGGTCATTTTAAGACACGTTAATGGCCTTTAGGTACAGGATGCATATAGCGATAATTTGTTTGCTGAAAGTGATACAAATGATGGCGATATCATAGTTCGTAATTATATGACGTACAATCTGATTTTTTTTTGACGTATTTTAATATTTTGATTTGTGACGAATATATAAGAAATGGGCCATCGGGCCTACTAGTGAGTAGGGTTGAAAAAGATGCATGTTAATATCGTAATATGTGGTGTTCGACATATAGGCCCGCTCATTGTATGGTTCATGCTACATGAAATGGTCCATTTTATGATTACTGGAAACAAGTATAAATTCTGTCTTGGTCATGTGATGGGACCATAAAGGATAACCCTAATGCTACGGTTCTAAATGATAGAGGCAAGAAAACAATACGGAAACGAGAATTTTATTTATAACTGAAAGATTGAAGGTTACAAYTTTCGTAGATCTCTTGATTCCATTCTTAAAGYTAGGGTTTTGATAGTGCTACGAGRGTCTTATCGACTTAATCTCGTMGGGAGATAATGRGGTCTATTTTTTGTGACTTATTCCATCTTACCTACAATTTGGTAGTAGGAAGACGGGGTCGTTTGAGACTTAATCCATGCTCTCCTCCAAACCCTAGAGATGGAGTCGTATTTATAGTAGAGGGGTTGGAGGCAAAGATAAAGATTTCTAAAATATCTAAGATATTATCACAATAATTAATGATAATTATCTCTAAATATCCTAGATGATATATAATATCTAAATACCAAAATATGTAAAATTTTGGTATCTACAGTATGTACTTTCTCCGTCCTAATTATTTGTTACCTGTATAAAAATGTAAAAAGCAAACAAATTAATGAAACGAAGAGAATAGAAAAAATGCACATTGGACTGTTTCAATCGTGATAATAATATTCGGAGTAACACGTTTTCTATTACTATTATTTTGATACTGTGATGTATTTGATCATGATGATTCACATGTTTGAGTTGAATTTTTTTTTGAATAAATTATTCTATGTTTTCATTGTAAAATGTCTATTTATCTGTTAGTCATTCGTCTATGTGTTCGACTTTAAGGTGTCCCTTGTTTACCTTTTTTTTTTTTTTAAAGCGCGTTTAATGGATTTGATCATCCACTTGCATTCTAATCCACTTGTCGTCTAAAATAACTAATATGGAGTAATTGCAGGCTTACAAGCTATTCAAACGGAGTAAAACCTTAGAAGTGCTTGACCCGACCATAGCATCCACGGCCATTGCAGAACAAGTGGCTTTATGCGTACAAATCGGATTGCTATGCACACAATCTGAACCGAGTTTAAGACCAGCAATGAGGCGTGTTGTATCACTAATGTCTAAGAAGGCAACCAGCCTAGAAGAGCCCAGCCGGCCAGGCTTCCCTGGTTCAAGATACCGGAAATCTCGACATCCCGGAGCATCAGGTTCCAACTCGTCTACTTCAAGCATGTCTTCCACCATGAAAACTGACCGTACTTCCAGTATTATGAGTGTCACGGGCACCACATCTACTCATCAAAGTGGGAGGTCTGATGCTCACGGGAAACGGCCTATGAGACTGTAGAAATGGAGGTGATAAATGTATAGGATAGTAAATACTTTCGAAAAATATGGAAAAAATAGGGGGAAAATTTAGGAGTTTTTTTTTTTTTCTTTTGGTTATTATTATCTAGGAAATTTGTTCATATCCTTGATTGCTTAAAGTGTAGTAAACTGTACCGTGTAGATTGTAGCCTTACGGTAAAATGTAGAGAAATGGTGCATATGTAGACGTGTAGTTTAGCGAATTAAGCCGCTACATTTTCCAATTATTTCATTTTTCTGTGGTATAGACGATGCGACTTCTAAAGAGAACTAGTTTTAAACCCTTACAGAAAATGTACAGGTCGTAATAATTAATTGTTCAATGCACTACATAACAACATATAATCTCGACATATTTATTCCATATGAAATGTTCAATGCAGTAACTGATTTTATCAACCGCAAAATATTTAAATGTATTTTGGTTATTTTTATTTTATGTTTTTTGTAATATAGATCTAGAGAATAAATGTTTGTATTTATTATGTTATTAAACAAAAAAAATATAGTTCATATTGTAAATTTTTGTAATTTATTATTTTGTGTGTAGTATATATGTATTGATGATAAATGTTGTTTTAAAGAAATTAAATCAACATTAAACCCATGTTTTTTTGGCGGGGACCATCCCGAAAATCAAGAGCCAATAGAAATCCTCCAAATGACTTGACTTTTATATTATGTAGATTTTTTTATCAAAACGTATGAAAATGACTTGAAAGAATGAAGTACGAGTTTAGGACTTTAATTAGTGGTGACTAAAAACTAAAGTTAATCGATCAACCACATCCGATTTTGTGACTTGGGAGGTCTCATCCCCCTCTTAAAATGCCGGGATGCCAGTAACTATGGCCGAACACAACCTCTGATTCAAAGGATACACCGATTAGGTCTAGACGATCTATAGTCGTACTCTCCTTCGGGGTAACCCTTAACGGTGGTGAACGACCTTATACAGCTAGCTATACGGTCGCGAGTCCGACCAGGCTACACTAGTGATATCACCTTTTACTCAACTCCTACCTACAGGTTTCAGATTTTCAGTTTTCACAGAATTTCCCTGTCATCTCTCATTCATCACAAATTCTCTTTAATGGCATCATTTCTACTACAATCATCCCATCATTATCACAAACCCACCTCATTAATTCATCCAAATTTTCCAAATATTCATTTTTTCAATTCAAAAACTCCAATTATTTCCCTAAAAATGCAAACTTTCTCTTCTCTCCCCAAAAATCCCACTTCACCCTTAATTCAGCAATTCAATAGAAATAGAAATCATTCCACTAAAATTTTGACAAAAATTAGAGCATCAAATGATGAACATACACAAATTTCTTCAAAGAATAAGAGAAATTCAATCATATTTTGGTCAATTGTGACTGCTGTTTTAGCAGTTTCTAATAGAGTTTCTTACAAACTTGCTCTTGTTCCTCTTAAAGACTATCCTTTTTTCTTGGCTCAATTTATCACTTTTGGGTACTCTTTTCTATCTCTTTTATATTCATAATACTTGTAATTTTATATTGTTTGTGGGTGATTATTTACAATTGTTGGCGAAACAACAATACTCCGGTGCCTCAATGGCTCCCCCAAATTGTGGGTGTGTTAGCAACACGAGACTGTTTTTGATGATAATCATGTTACGAAGTTCATATTTGATTGGCAACGGTGATCACGGGATGAATGATATAAATATGAGTGCTTGTTGATTGTACATCCATAGCTGTTGCATGATTAATAGAATAAAGACCGTGAGCCGATGCTTTTATTGGTTAAATGCTCGTTTATTACTATCATATATGAATGTTTTTATATGTATGTAAAGACCGTTACAATAATAGCATGAGACGGTCCCTCAAAAGGCTTACTACAGAATCCTAAGGCGCCACAACAAGTTGGTGAATAACACTGAATTACTGCCTTACTGGTATTAGAGAATCCACCCCAAAGCTAGCATAAATAGTTGAAGAGTTGAAGAGACCATTTGTGTATCAATCTCACATCAAGCGCCCCATGTAACAGAGGGGGACTCTGTTATATGCTGCAACAGATAGAAACACTCCGCTTCAAGACGCCATTGCCGTTGGCTTTGCGCTAGAACTTACCAACCATGGTCAAACGCTACAAAATGGGTGTCTTGATCAGGGGGTAAGGGAGAGGGTTAGGTTAGATTTTTTAGCCCGGGATGAAAATTGCAGTTTCAACATTATTGGCAGATGGATAATGGTCAGCTTTAGTACCATTGATACACATAATGGGAGGACTCACCCTAGAGGCCTAGAAGCTAGCTTAAAAGCTCGAAAATCTCATTTTTGTATATACCTCACATCTAGCCCCCTCGTATGACAGATGTCTTAAGTCTCGCACCTTACAATGGATCATAACAAAAACACGTTGCATTTCGCCTATAAACGTTTGCTCGTCAGACCTACAGTCTAATGTACCAATATCTTCATCTTGACCATCTTTCCACTAAGACTTGACACCCTTTGTGTGGTTGGCCACGTTATAATAACGTGTGCCTGGTTTGTTAAAGACTAAACATGCAAAATATTTGGCTATACCAGCATTACATTCTTTTCCTGCTAAACTCAGAGCATTGTTGTACTGTTTACTCCATTTATTTTGCGATAGGTGTTGAGGAAAGACTGTATTCTTGATTTCTTTTGAAACAGCAAGGTCTTACTATAGGTTCTTATTCACAGGTATGTGGCTATTTATTTTGCAATCTTGTTCATACGGCACCGAGCAGGGATAGTGACAGATGAAATGCTAGCTATTCCTAAATCTCGTTTTGTATTCATTGGCTTTCTTGAAGCTCTTGGTCTTGCTGGCGGCATGGCATCCGCAGGTATATGCTTATAGCTGACCTGCTTATTCTATTGTTTTGATGTGAGTTGTGAGCAAGGTTGTAATTTGTTTTTAAAGCCAAATACGTTCTCAAAGATGACTCGTTAACGCTGGAAACTTAGAGTTTTATCTGAATCGGCAGTAACTACTCCGGAACAGCTACCTCCTCTCACTGTTTGTATCTACAGTCATCTAGAAATTTTGCAGCTAATCGTACTCCCCATAGGCCATAGCAATAGAATCAGTATGCAAAGAAATGAAGAAAACAGTGTTAAGTTACATGAGCTGTTAATCTTCAGAATTATACTTAGTACTTATACTAATTCGTTACTTTTCACAGCCATGCTTCCTGGCCCAGCCATTCCTGTATTGAATCAGGTAAACTATATGAGCCGACTATTGCTGAAAAAAGGGCCAATATTGATCAGTGTGCAAATCCACTGTAACAAGAGAATTATGTTTCATCATGCTGTGGTTAATCTTGTACTCTTGTAGTGTCTTTATCAATTATTCCATTGCGAGGGTAGCTGAACTCTGTCCTTTAATCTAAACATAATTTCCAATTCTGCAGAGTAATCTTGAAAATTATTTTTAGGTATGGAGTATTGACATACTTGAATCATGTATTCTGACCTGTAGGTTGTTACACAGTAGTTCAGGAGCACATTCTAATCTTACCATGTGATAGTCATCGATATATCTGCCTAGTACATGCTTCCGCTCCAAAATAAAATGACTGCTGTTAATGTCTTCTGTTTTACTATTCATCCTCCCAACATTGATTTGTCACTTTTTATTCTAATCTTAGCGGAGATATAATTCCACAAAACAAACTGCTTCCTTCGTCCCAATCATTTGTTAACCTTTGATTAAAATACCTCTCACAAAGAATAAAAAAGGTAAGCAGATGAATGGGTGAGAGACAGTATTTTCTTGCTTGGCTCGGTGATTAATTTGTTGAGATCTGAAATTTTGATCTTTTCTTTGCTAGTTACATGAGAGCTTTATGATTGGCCGAATCAGCGCTTTCTTATAATCTTTTCTGTATTGTCTGGCAGACTTTTTTGGTGTGGCAACTATGTCTCTCCTCTATTATCTTGGGTAAACGCTATTCATTCATGCAAATAGTTGGCTGCTTGCTGGTAGCTACAGGTGTGGTTGTTGCAGTTTCAAGGTAATTTCTATCGTACACGACATAACTGTCATCACTTCTATTTTTTGTTTACGATATGGTCAAGGCGAGCTACATCTCTTACATATCTTGTTGCTAATGGTCATTGTGTCCTAATTTCTTTTCCAACAATATCAATTTAGACTGTGTTTTATGTTCCTCTGTCTCTGGTTTGCTTAAAGTATATTGTTCGAACAATGGCTAAAACTGAAATCTTTTTTCGTTCCGTATCAATCTTTTTCCTGTTTTTATTTTGGTGCTCATTATCATGCTGCTTTATCAAATCGAATTAATACTATTGGAAAGTAAATTATATTACCCCCGCTATGTACTGTGCATCTGTGCCTTTAAAGGACTACAAACTCACCTATACTGTTAGCTTTTTAATCTTGTGGAAACCCAAATCTTACACTCGCATTAATGCTACGACTTTATTGCAGCGGTTCTGGAGGCGGACACATTCTTTCGGGTGTTGAATTGGTATGGCCAGCCCTAATGATAGCTTCAGGTGCATTCCATGCTGGCGCATCAATCCTGAAGGTGATGTAATGTTTTTTTATAGGGTGATGACTTTCTGCCTCAAACTAACAGTCTAACAGCACCCATCCAATGACAGGAATTTGTCTTTGTTGATGCTGCAGCGCGTCTGAAGGTAATCTTACCATTCACACAATTTCTTTTCTCACTTGCTCCTCTTAAAAAATAAAAAATAAAATAGCTGATATTGTTTTCTGAATTCTCTCTGCATGAAGGGCAAGACGCTTGACATATTTGTGGTTAACTCCTTCGGATCTGGCTGCCAGGTAGTAAAACTACTCATACCCTTGCCACTAGAAATAAAGTTGAAATACGCTCCGTTTTAAGTCATTTGTAATATTGACAGTTTCTTTTCGGTTTCTAGGCTCTTTTTGTTCTCCTTATGCTACCTGTGCTCTCTAATTTGAAAGGCATACCATTTCCTGAGTTGCCTCTGTATCTAAAAAGTGGAGCTGCTTGCTTTGTTAAAGGTATAACATTTCTTTTGTAGGCAAGTTCTTTTGCTAAAGAGATACTCCATGATGATATGCTTCCTACCGTCTTAGGATTTCTCGTCATTGTTGAGCCTGTAAACTCAAGCTCAAATATTAACTATTAGATCATTGGTTCGATGTTTTATTTTACTATATAAACCTCAAAAGCTAGAAGGGACAGGCCCCCTGGCCCCTGCCCCGATAATTAAGATCCACCGGTCTAAAGTCTAAACCCTTGGTATACAAAAGCGTATATTGTGAATGTTTAAGGCCAAGGCTCGGTGAAGCACTAGCCACAACGACTTGGCATGCCTTGAGAGTGCCCTAATGGACAGGCCCCCTGTAATATCTGCAACGTTTTTTCTTCTTCTTTATTCTGCCATGTTCTTCGGCACATTACAATATTTTCTGAAAACAGTGTGCACCTTGCGCCCCACGCCTCAGTGTGCTTCGCGGCTTTTATAAATTGTAAGCAAACGCTTTTATGAAACACCGGTATAATGTGAATTTGTCATTTTTAGGGTGTGATGGAGCTCCATTACTTCCCCTGCTGTATGTGGGAAGCAACATAGCATTTAACATCTCGGTCCTCAACTTGCTGAAAATTGCGGGTGCTGTTGTCGCATCCTTGGTTACAATGGTGTCAGGTTTGTAGTCTGTTCCACCCCCTTCCCGCCTTAAGACATCCTTCATTTTTAAGGGCATTTTTATGAAGAATGCGTTTTTTTTCCACGTGCAGTGCCAATTTCCATTTATATCCTTTCGCTTCCATTGCCATACCTTCCCAAAAGTGGGAGCTTGGGTTTGTCCTTTGTCTTCGGAAGTGTGATTCTCATGTCAGGGCTCGTTCTTTATAACTTGCCTCAAGGTTCCAAGAAACAGCCCATGAATTAGATGAACTTTCCTTTAAGGCAATTGATTACCTTTTTCTTTTGTAAATAGTAAGTCTCTCTAACCGTCTTAAGAAGAAAACGGATTAACTTTACTCCCATTTGCATATATAGGACAAACTTTTGACAGCTATTTTTGAAGATCAATGTATAGTAAAGTGAACATCTGCGGAGTACATACATTACTAGTCGTTTTGACCGCTTTTTTTTTTTTTGTCAGAATTTTTGACCGCTTTTTTGAAGATCAGTGTATTGGCGAAATTAACATCAACATTAATTGTATTTGGTGAATAACTCGATTGATTTGTGAATAACATGTGAAAGTCCACAAGTTTGAGGCATCTTATAACTATTATTTATGTGGATGTTTCAAAGTGTAGTTTCAATTAGAGTTTAATTTGGTCGAGTTTATATAAGTTATTAGAAAACCCCTATTACTAATATATCATTCTCGAGTTTAAATCTGGACATCTATCTAAACAATTTTAATCATTCTATCGAGTTTATATATGTCAAGTTATATCTTAATGATTGTCAAATTTATCACAACTCACTCGATAAATTGTCCTAATAAAAAACGGAATTACTTTTTCACATACGGGCTTTACTCTTTCACATACACTTTTTCATAAATTTTCCATATCATACCCTTTTTCCTAAACCTAATCAAATTAACTCTTACATATACCTTTTTCCCTAAAATCGAATCTAGTTTCTCTATAAAATTGAAAAATGGATTATAATACTCCAATTAATGAAGTAATTTTGTGTTGTTTATCAATTATTAATATTTTTTGTTGAAATTATTAGGATTTATTATCAATTACTGAAATTAATGTTAACTTCTTTATTCAATTCTTTTGTGCTTTTATTCTTCATCTTTCGCACTAGACTAAATTTGGAGTATATCATTTGGTGATGCCTAATCTTAAATAGGCATTCAAGGTTTGAGCAATTATCGATATTTATTATGTGATGCTTTATGTTTGTAAGCAATAAGTACGTATAATGCGGCGCAGTTTGATTTTGTTTATCAATTGTCTCTTCATCGTTTAATTTCCATTTTTACACGGTTTCATGTACTGCTAACACTAACGGAGCAAGGGGTCGGCAGTCTTGACGGAGCCAGGGGTGTTGGTGGTGAAGGGAGAAAAAAAAATTGATGAAGGAATGAAAAAATAGCAAGGGTAAAATTGTAAAAGGCGTATGTGAAAGAGTAAAATTCGTATGTGAAAAAGCACGTCCCATAAAAAATTGAGAGTTCATCAAATAATTTTCTTACTAGAGGTGGCCAATTGCAGAGAGCCGTTGACTCCTTTCTCATTAGGCCTGTCAAGTGTCAATCTCGACCCAAACTCGTACTAATCCGATGATCACACAGTCAAGTCAAGGTTCATAATCTTAGCATGATCAGTCATGTGACATGATATTTCGGGAACCATACCTAGACGAACCAGTGACCATACCCTATCCTTGATTCGCCTAAAAGTCGTATTACGTTCGACCATCCAAGAAACCGGCCCGATCATCCTGCTCCCCAATAAATTGTTCAAGGTCCGCGGGTCAGTTCGGCTCGGTCCTGAACCAGCCCATGACAACCTCTAGATAGTAGACACTAACTACTACCCAAAATACTCTGTACAAGATAGGAAAACAACGAAAATCAAGTGCTCCAAACAACAAAAAATGATATACGCAATAACAGAATATTCCCACAAGAAACCACATGCAAACCCCAAAACACATCGTTTTATCACCCTTCATTGATTCCTTAATTTGTACAACTCGTCCTCTATTTGCGCGGTTTATATAATCAATCAATTCCACCACCTCACATTTCCTTCACTTCTCATCATCATTCATTTCATCTCCTTGAAATCATAAATCGTATGCTTACGCTTCTCTCTTTCTTTCTTCTCCACTAACTTCTCATCTCTAATTTTTCAAGCTTTTGCAGACGACATTAATGGCGACCTTCAAGGTTTCTCGTGTTCAGACGAAGCCGTTTGATGGCCAGAAACCAGGCACCTCTGGTCTCCGTAAGAAGGTCCGTTACGCTAACTCTAATTTTCTCATTTCGCAATTTTGTTTGATTTTGATCGAAATCAGTGTTTTGCTTGATTTCAGTAGCTTTAATTTGTTCTTTCGTGATTATCGTTTTCATCGAAATAAATGCGTTGTATCGATTCATTATTTGCTGCAAATTTTTGTTCGTTTTTGATTTTATAGATCAATATCTGTTCATAAATAGTTCGTTTTTTATTTTGATTGAAATCTGTGTTTTACTTAATTACATTCGCTCTAGTTTTTGATGTATTTCGTGATTATAGTTTTGATTGAAATTAATGACTAGTTTCGATTCGTTATTTGCTGCAATAGATCAACCTCTGTTTATTAATAGATCTGTTAAGACACAAATTACGCGATCATTTTCGCAATTCGCGTTTCCTACTTTCGGTTTTCAGTGTTTTTTTTTGGTAATTTATGTTGTTGAGTTGATGTTCGTGTCGATCTTATTTTTGTTGATATCAATAGTCAGTGTCGTTCAGAAGTTGTTGGAATCTGTCCGAATCGGAAGCGTATGTATGTAGATCTTGTATTTGGAGTGTAATTGTATCTTAATCTTAGTGAAGCATTATCATGTGCATGTTTTAAATGTATAATAATGCTTTCTCTGTTCCATTAGTCTTGATCTCCCTCACATAATTTGAAAAACGTATACAGCATTGTTGATGCCGGCAACAGTTTGGCATATGATTTAGTGCTCACATCGACATATAAGTGAATGAGTCCTTCTTTAGTAAGGGATAACCAAGAAGTAATCAACTCGATTTGAATGGAAACTAGTCAAAACAGTTTAAAGAAAAGGTCAACAAATTTGAATTCATAAAAATAGTGCAAGTGTTACTACGCATGCATACATAAGGATTTGAGTCATGTCTTGCATAGCAGCAAGTTCAATGCACAATCAATGAATTAGGTCGTTAAATGAACATGTTATTTTGGATTTACATTTCACCTTACTAAGAGATTAGTCTACATATTATGGTGCCAATCGGCTGAGGTTGATTTATGTTTGTGGAATCCTTCTGATTCACAAATGTTGGAAATTAATCAAATAATGTTTGCAAGGAATATTGCAGTTGGCTTGGTGAAGTTGTTACTTCTTTACTGTGTAACCACGTAATTTTCTTAATGCTTTTCCATTTTTTTCTTTTCAGGTGAAAGTGTTTGCTCAACCACACTACTTGGAGAATTTTGTTCAGGCTACATTTGATGCACTCACAACTGAGAAGATTAAAGGTAGCTATCGTGTGTCCCTTCTGTCTCCTTTGCACGTTCCTATTAAAGTGCTCTTTTTATTTTGTAATTTTTTTTCCTGGCCATTATATTTTATAATTTTCTCTTGTCATAGTTTAAGGTTAAGATCTCATACAATTTGGATGGAAACAGATAAATATTAACTGTAACAAAATTTAGACATGGGAAAAAGTATTAAATAAAGAACATTTTTGTATTATATGATATTTTGGAGTAATGATGTAAGACCGAAGGACAACCAAGTAACCAACTCTATTTCCCTGAAAAAAGACAATGGCATAGTGGTGCAATGTGATTGAGCTTATATCTTCCAAATGCCAAGTGGAAGTCAAGCGCGTGGTTCATGTGTGTTTGTGCGTGTGAATTTTGGCGTGAGATATTGACGATACAAACTAGTAAAATTGTGTAGAAGTGGGGCTTTTAAATTAAATATGGTGGTCTGAACTCTTATTTAAAGGATTTTATTAGCCAACTTCGTCGAAATAGGAGTTTAAAATATAGTTCGAATATGTTTTATTGCTTAATTACATGATACACATTGGGTGTGCCCGTCCAAGTGTCCAACATAGAAGTTTTTGGAAGGAAACACTCTTCCCCCTGCCTTTCTTCTCACTTTCTTCCTATTGTTGATGAATCCAACCAAACCCTTAGTTTTGTAGCTCGTGTTGTTGATAGAATGGTCACACTAATCAAGCTAACATACTGTCAAAGTTAGGTAGTTGTTAAGTCTACTTGAATTCGAGATGTTGATGTTATAAACATATTACGCGTTACAGTAGGTTATGGACTTATGGATAAGGTCAAATATAAGAAGTGTACAGATCATTTTCATGTCTTCCCCTTAGAGATGGTGCAGAAGTCTTCCTCGCTGAATTAATATTGGATCAGTGCAATTTCATCTTCTATGTTTATCACCTTGTTATGCAGTTTCTGTCAATCGAAGTAATTTTAATCTACTCAGTTATGAATATATGCTTTTGATACAGGCAAAACACTTGTGGTATCTGGTGATGGGCGTTATTACTCCAAAGAGGCTATTCAGGTTTGCTTGGCAACTTTACTTTGTTGACTTGTAGGAGTTCTCTTCTCCAGATTATTATGATTTTATTCAACTACAGGCCCAAATGTATTTCTTTGTTCTTATGGTTTGGTCATCCATTAATCATTTCAACACTTTTGGGGTTTGGGGGGAGGTTGCTATTCCTTTTGCATCTGGTTTGGAGACCTTCAAGTTCAAATCGTACTATGAGAACATTATGAGCTTTCCCCTGGATAGCTTTTTCAAGTGACGTTAGATATTTGGTTGAAGTATGCAACTTCTTTGTTAAGAGTGTTCTTTTTAGAGGGGTTGCCCCCTTACAGGCAGTTCCATGATTAATCATTTCAACAGTTCAGTTCAGTTTTATTAGTTCATGTTTAAAAAAAAAAATTGAAAGATTGGTGATTAATATTTTTTTTTCCTAATATAAGCTTAGAATCATCTGCAAATGTGAAGTAGTTGCTCTGACTATATATGTCAGTTATTTAATTACTCCCTCTCCTCGGGTCGTGGGTTTATGTTTGAATATTGATAACTTTATAAATAATACTTGTGAAATATAGGGGAAATCTGCAAAAAATATACAAGCCAAATTGAGTGATGAGAGTAGAATAAAGCTGAAAGTTGCAGGAGATATGATAGAGAATAGCTGTTCAATTAATATAAATTGGTAGGCTATTACAATAATGATTCTGTGGTGACTCTCACCTGAGAATGCATTACCTAGGACACACTTTTTCTGACAATATTCAAGGGATACCCATTCTGGTTATTGGATAGCTACTTATATAGCAAGTCTTAGGAAATTGTTGCAGAATGTGACAGCTCATGACAGTACAATAACGGCTACAATAAAATATCTAGAATGCATAGAATTCCTTCATGGTCCCCATTCTGTTGTGGCGCTGCACATGGATTGGATCCTTCCTTGTTTGGCACCATTAGGTGGCCTCTTTTGATTGGGACAGCATATAGTCTCCTCATGTTCTCCTGAGTGCATTGCTGGCATTCCAGATGAGTGACAATTGTGGCCGTCCTGCATTGTATTAACCTCTGTAGTAACCCGACTTGTATCAATACTCCCTCCTTGACTTGATTCTTGTCCCCAAGGATCAAAATTAGGAAACTTCTGTTTAAGGTCGTACAAGTACTCCCATGTTGCATCTTCTAGTCCCGAGTTGGCCCATTTCACGAGCACTTTTGTGACATTGATTCTGCCCCTTTTGACTGACTTCCTAGCCAAGACAAGCTCGGGTTCTTCCTTGACATCCTCTGGTTCTTCATTAACTGTGGGTTCAAGACCATAATGCTTCTTGAGTAAAGAAACATGGAAAGTGGGATGTATTTTGGAACCAAGTGGAAGAGCTAGTTTATAGGCCACCTTCCCTATCCKTTGTAAGATCTGATATGGACCATAGTATTTCTTGGCTAATTTCTGATTGTTCCTAGTGACCACAGTGGATTGTCTGTATGGTTGGAGCTTCAAAAATACCCAATCCCCAGCCTCAAATTCTTTGTCACTCCTCTTCTTATCAGCTTGTTGTCTCATCCTGTTTTGTGCCCTTGCCAAGTTCAGTTTAATGCTTTGTAGGGCCTCCTCTCTGACCATTAGGGTTCTGTCAACAGCATCAACCTTACTATCTCCGGGCATGTAAGGTAGATGAAGGGGTGGGGGATGACCATACAAGACCTTATATGGGGTGGCTTTTAAGGAGCTATGGTATGAGGTGTTATACCAATATTCTACAGATAGCAACCATTTGCACCAATCTGTTGGGGCCTCACTGTAAAAACATCTGAGATATGTTTTTAAGCACCTGTTTAACACCTCAGTTTGACCATCTGACTGAGGGTGGTAGGCAGTGGTGAGGTGTAAATTAACTCCATGGATGGAAATCAGTTCCTACCAAAAATTGCTCAGAAATAAGGAGTCCCTATCTGTTATGATCTCCTCTGGCATTCCATGTAGTTTGTAAACATGGTCAAAATAGGCTTGAGCTACTTCAGTGGCAGTGTAAGGATGTTGGAGAGGTATGAAATGAGCAGATTTGCTTAGCCTATCTACCACCACCAAAATAGAGTCCATTCCCATAGACTTAGGCAACCCTTCGATAAAATCCATGCTAATTCCAGTCCATACAGTGTTAGGGACCGGAATTGGTTGTAACTTTCCTGGGCTTGCAGAATTGTCATACTTGCATTGTTGACAGGTGGTACATTGGTGCACATAGTTCTGGACATCCTGTTTCATCCCTTTCCAAAAGAACTTGGTCTTAAGCCTTTGATAAGTCGCCTCCACTCCTGAGTGCCCTCCTTGTAGTGTATCATGCATCATTGATATCATCCTGTATTGTAAATTATTATGATTCCCAACCACTAGTTTCCCATCTTTCTTGAGTTGTTCCCCCTTCCACACATACTTCTTATGAGAGGCATGATCTTTTTTTAAATCTGCAATTATGGATGCSATTTGATTATCTTTTTCCCATGCTTCTTGTATGGATGTGTACAGATCAGTACTCAAGGTACTGACATAGAGTTGAAATAATT
>VHZZ01000042.1:135577-147910 GCA_009801015.1 Silene noctiflora | reverse complement strand
GTAATTGCTTGATTTCGAAAATTCCTTTTCTTTTATGGTTTTTATTTTAGAGGGTATTTTTTTTATCCAGCCTATTTTGGTCTGTAAAAAATGAGTAAACATAGTACAATTGTTTCTACTTGGATTTCTATGCGAGGATGAATAAAATGCATACATTGTTTTCCTGAAATGCAATTCTAATATTTTTAAGTTTTGGTCTGTAGAGGTAGAAGCTTAAAGCCTACAAGTGATGTTGTGATCTACATGCCTTATCATTGATTTTAATATTGTCGAAATATTTTGTTCAAATAAGTAGCCTAATTTTGCTAATTGATTACTGCTCTCTCATGGAAAAAATAATGCAGATTATCATCAGGATGTCAGCAGCTAATGGAGTGAAACGCGTTTGGGTTGGTCAGAATGGTTTGCTTTCAACGCCTGCCGTGTCAGCCGTTATACGTGAAAGAGTTGGGAAAGATGTATGTTTGGGACATTCATAGTTAATTGCGTTAGTATATTGAAATAATTGATACTCCGTATTTGTTTGTCAGATTCACAGCTAATGTGATGTCATATTGAAGTATTTGGTATAACTAATGAGGTGTGATTTGTTCTGACAGGGCTCTAAGGCGTCTGGATCTTTCATATTAACTGCAAGTCACAATCCAGGAGGCCCTACTGAGGTTTGTCTTCCCTGCTCATATATTATTAGTGGTAACTCTAAATTTTCATGAAATATCATATATATATATATATATATATATATATATATATATGTAACATTGTCTCATTTTATTTTTTATTTTTTTCCTTTTTATTCCAGGATTTCGGAATTAAATACAACATGGAAAATGGAGGGCCAGCTCCGGAGGGAGTAACTGATAAGATTTATCAGAACACCACTACCATAAAGGAGTACTTGATTGCTGAAGATGTGCCAGAGGTAGTTTTTTTTGTCCTCCGAATCTGATTTTCTTTAGTTTTGATCTTGTGGGTTTTGTTTGTTATACATCTCTTTTGATTCTTCTCAGGTTGACATATCGAAATTGGGTACATCTAGCTTCACAGGGCCTGAGGGAGAGTTTGAAGTTGAAGTGTTTGATGCAACAGAAACATATGTACAGTTGATGAAGTATGTTCTATAAATTGGGTTAACACAATCTCTATGTGATCATCTTACAAATCATCATTATGCTTAAGAAAATCTATACAAGAGCTTAATTGACTATCTATATTAGCGAATTATAAGATGCATCTGATATAAATGAACATATGCCTTCTTTGTTTCAGTTGTTATCTCTGTTATCTCTTGTTCATGAATGAACTTAAAAGACTAGAGTGACTTGTGTTTTGCCTGATCGTTATGCTTTATATTTAGTCAGCTTGCAAGTTCGGCATTTGGTGGTTATATTTAGACTACATAAAGAATAGGATTTTTAAACAAGTGCAGTGTTCTATTGGTGTAAACACTTTGACTTTGAGTTCATAATTTTGAGTATCAGAGATTCAGAGATGCTAGGGTTGACTCGTCTCATGTTAGTTCTCCTCTGAAGCGTCAACTGAAAGTTAAAAGTAGGCTTTAGGTATGAGTGAATTGAATGTAAATGTTACTAGAAATGTAGAAGAGGAGGCCGATGAACTTGCTGGGTCAATCATTGTGGCCTATTTCAATATTCACAATTGATTATCTACTATCTAGTGGAAGTGGGAGTTATTTCCCTAAAAAATATTAATTAAATAAAACCACTGATTTGTACCATTCTTGTCCATGAATGATTTTGATGCTTCATAATGTCCAATAACTGAGTGTTGCGATTTACTCTTTATTTTGCTTCAAATTTTTACGCATACTCGTCTGTCAATGTCATTATGGATAACAAGGAATGTCCTTTATCTTGTGTGAGCAGGTCTATTTTTGATTTTGAGGCTATCAAGAAGCTGCTTTCATGCCCAAAATTCTCATTCTGGTAATTGGTTCTGTAATATGTATGAGCACTCTTAAGGAGTAATTCTAGTCTACTACATTTGTCTGATATTATAAAAATGATTTTATTTTCAATTTTAGTTATGACTCTCTCCATGGAGTTGCTGGTGTCTATGCTACACGGATCTTTGTAAAGGAGCTTGGTGCCAGTGAAAGTTCTCTGTTGAACTGCACACCAAAGGTCTGATGTTTGTCAGAAATGATTTTTTTGTTTTTGGTTAACTACTTATAAAGTAGATGTTTCAGCTTTATGTTTCACATTAATAGGAAGATTTTGGTGGTGGGCATCCTGATCCCAACTTGACCTACGCTAAGGAGCTGGTTCAGCGTATGGGTTTGGGTAAATCAAGCTCGGCAGGTGAACCACCGGAATTTGGTGCAGCTGCTGATGGCGATGCTGATCGTAATATGATCCTGGGTAAAAGGTAGATGTTGATTGTAACTATTGAACTTTTCTTTCATACGGGAGAAAAAGCACTCTCTGTATCTTAGTGGCGTTTTAACTAACTAACAATCTTTGTAGGTTTTTCGTGACGCCATCAGATTCGGTTGCTATTATTGCAGCTAATGCTGTAGAAGCAATACCATATTTCGCTGGTGGTCTGAAGGGAGTTGCTAGGTATGATGTTGAACTTTGTTTTCTTAAATTTCTTCTGTTGGTATAACCATATTTCTGCAGCTGTTTTATTGGCCTCTATGGTTTTGGGGCCTATGTTATCCAGAATCTCAAGCTTCTCCCTGTCACTTTTTTCTTAGATGATGTCAACTGTAATCCAATGTTCATTATCTCTCCGTCGAGTGAGGTTCCTTTTCTTTTCAGGCCTTTGTTTTTGATTCCTCATTTTGCTTGTAATAACTTTTCAGGAGTATGCCTACTTCAGCTGCTTTGGATGTGGTAGCAAAAGCTCTTAATCTAGAGTTCTTTGAGGTAAGATATATTATTGATTAAAAACTTCTTAAGTTGTGGGGTCTGTTTTTTCTACTTTCAACTTTTTTTTCGGTTGATTCTTTAAAAAAAAAAAAAAATAGCTTTGCAAATGCTCCTTCAACCTTGCACCAATTGACATGTAATTACATTTTTCATTAACCTCAGGTGCCCACTGGCTGGAAATTTTTTGGAAATTTAATGGATGCTGGAAAATGTTCAGTGTGTGGTGAAGAGAGTTTTGGAACTGGTATGCCTCATACCTTTTGTTGCTCCTTGACTTCTCATATACGAGTATGATGAGTAATTCTAGATAGACTAACTTCCTTGAGCCACGTACAGGTTCTGATCATGTACGTGAAAAGGATGGTATCTGGGCTGTTTTGGCTTGGTTATCAATCCTGGCTTATCGGAACAAAGACAAACTTGATGGAGGAGAGCTTGTGACTGTTGAAGACATTGTTCGTCAACATTGGGCTAAATATGGTCGACACTATTATACAAGATACGATTATGAGGTATTACTTGTGCTTTATAGTTCAGAATTTGAAGAGCCTTTTGTGGGACATAACCGTAAGAATTGATGTGTAAAACCGTCTTCTGAAGAATGTTGATTCTGGTGGAGCAAAAAAACTTATGGCACACCTGGTCAATCTGCAATCAAATCTCCCTGAAGTTAACAAGTAAGCAGACTTCACTTCTTTTCTCTCATATTCAATTAGGTTTAACTTTCCCGGTGAATGGAAAGACATCGCTGCTACAGCTTTTTGATATTTGATACTCCCTCTCATTCTTTTGATTCATATCTATGTGAGAAATATTTTACTCAAATGGTATGATTCCATAGAATGAGAGGGAGTACTATAGTATTTTCTGCATGCATCTTGATTCTAATTTTTGCTGTGTGCCTGGGAGAATCCGTTGTCACTTGTCTGCTTCATTGCGTCTTGTGACAACATTAGTGTTTCAAGTTTTAGGTTGTTATGAGTGATTTAGCTTATTACTGTGAAGATGACAAGAATCATTATTTGGGAGCTAACCTTATTTGTCAAGGTGCTTTAATATGCGGCTCTTTTTCATAGTTGTACTCTGATGGGAATAGCAGCATGTTAACATACTCCCAAGGGCAAGAACAGATAACTTGCTTCTGTGTGGAGGCTGACTGGGATTTTTATTGCTACCCATGGTGTGATTGTTGATGGTAGGGAGCCTAGGGACAATGACAGTCAATGCGTTAAAATTTACGCATTGCCGTCATACCAGCCATAAATTCGCGAGAACTATGTATACAACAACAATACCCCAATGCTTCAAGGGCTCCTGTTATTCGGGGTAGACGACTGTGTCAAATGAACTCAGCATTGACACGCCCGTCGTTGAATCACTGCCACCCTTTTAGCTACTAGTAGCAGACGCAGTAGTCACCCTTTTAGTTAACCTGTAGCAGCAGCCACCAACAATTTTGCATGTCAAGTTTTTACCTACCTTTTGCTTGATTTCCCGATTCATGTAACCACCATCCCTTTTCATTTATATATGTACTTTTGATCTAATTCAATTATTGGTAATCTGGAAGAAAGCTTGCACATGTCCCTTTGAGGCGCTTGGATAATCTTCTGGAAATGTGCATGATCTTGTCATGTTAATTCTTTTTTTGATTTCTTGTTCATGCTGTGAAAATAGGATTGTGAAGTCTGTAGATTCAGATGTCGCAAATGTAGTTGAAGCTGATGAATTCGAATATAAAGATCCCGTCGATGGTTCAGTGTCAAAGCACCAGGGTATCCGCTATCTGTTTGCAGATGGGTCGCGATTGGTAATCAGATTCTTGTTTCTATTTTCAGGGATGACTGATGAGCATGTCCTATTTGGACCCACATCAACTACTAACTTTCGTATCCTGGTTATAATTATAGGTATTCCGCCTTTCTGGAACTGGCTCTGAAGGAGCTACCGTTCGTGTATACATTGAGCAATATGAAAATGATTCCTCCAAAACTAGCAGAGACTCTCAGGATGCACTCAAATCTCTTGTAAGTTCTGTTAATTATAAACTGGTTTGACCGCTAATAATCCCTCCATTAGGATTAAATGATTAACTAAGAAATGCGTGTGGTTTCAGGTTAACGTTGCTCTCAAGCTCTCTGAGATGCAGGAGTTCACTGGCAGGTCTGAGCCCACTGTCATTACTTAGGTTGCGGTCATAAAAAATTGACTCTGCATTCGTTAGTTTTGTGTTATCTTCATGTGTTGAGGCAATATGGTTTGGAATTTGTCTATTTCTCAAAGACACGTTTGTGACTTACGAGAGAGCATGTATTTCATTTTACATATTTTTGTTTTTGGGAAGCCGAATAGGCTGTACTTCTAAAGGGAACTTCACTAGTCGAGTTTTGGCGTCTATGTTGAGCACTATTTTTGCAGGATGACCTCAATAAAACAGCTCCTGTAATCTCAATAGTGACCTTCCTGGTTAATGAAAGCCGTATTTCACAGTAATAGTTTGTCTATTCGGCCAATGCTGTTTGCCTGTTACCATGAATTTGTTGTCTTTTGAAAGCTTTCTCTTAAGCCAATTCTACAAATCATACAGCCAGCACTCCGAAACCTGTCATTAAAGGTCGTCTATTTTTCTGAGCTCCTTGTTGAAAGAGTCGAGGGGAATTTTTGTTTTTTAAAAAGAAACTATATCTAAAATTCTAAATATCGTCTCAATTTTTATACCAACATATTATTTTATTTATTTATTTATTTCCTCGACTTTTTTGCTCCGTGATTTTATTTTAATCAAACCAGTGAGTATAAGTACATGATCACCTTTGTCATCTACCTCGGCGACACCATCTCCAGTATGTCATATCTGACAGATGTACCAAACGAAAGTTGTGCAATTCCTTGAAGCATAATTATGTTAGCACGCTGCCATCATTGCTCAGGCTACGCTATAAAGTATAATTATGTTTGCACGCTGCCGTAATTGGTCATCTAAATCTGAGAACGATCAATTTGGAAAAGCTAACACGTAACTTTGCCACTATTATATTCGCAAAACTTTTAGTTTGTTAGGCAGTTAGGGTGAATAAATTCTTTTTATTTATTTTTTATAACTTTTGGGTACGACTTCAAAGAAGTAATGTTCTTTCAAACTTATCAAAAGATCTTTAAATTGATGCGAAATTATAGTTTTCAAAACTCATTACCAGAGTTCGTGTTTGTCAAATCTTTTTAATCAAATAAGCTGTAACTGAAAATAGCTCTTGGGCTGAGAGTATAGAAAGTTTGTTTCTTTTTTTGCCAAATTCATCATTTTTACGAGATCTTTGGTTTCAAGAAGAAAACCCAACATTTTTTTGAGTTAATGGCTAAGAGATGATCAATCAGAAACTTTTTCGTTTAAAAGAAGGGTACAACTTTGGAAACAACTTTGGAAACGTCAAAACATAGAATTACCATGTAAAATTTCCCATATTTAACTGACTCTACACCACATCTGTTTTACTGCAAATAACAGTAAACACAACGATAAAAAAAATAACAGGCTATAGCAGAAGCAGTTGGGAAGTCACACTTGATAACGGTCCATACGTGAATATTTTAAAATAAAAATCTAAAAAGACTAGTCAATTGTTATAATACAAAGAAATATGAACACCTTCTGCTTTCTAATAGCAGATCTCCAAATGCTTCGACCAGCATTAAAGTTGCATCAACCAAAATCAACAAGAAGCAACTGCGCGCAATTTTCTAGGGTAATGTTAGAAAAAGAACATCTACTTTGCAGCTGCAACCAATGCAGAGCGAACCGGTGTGAATGAAGAAATAAGAGATCCAAGCTGTAGTTTATCGTTACATCCAAAACTGAGTCTATACCTGCAAAGAAAGGACTTGTCATCAGTTGTGGCCGTTTCACAATAGTCAAGCAAAAATAACAATTTTTGTACGCTTTTCATTAAGTACAGTTTGCTACCAATCCCAAGGCAAAACTCAGAAGTTTCGAATTGTACAGCTCCTTTCATTAACGAATCAAAGAGTAAAATGTCAGTTTACTTAACTGAAAACATAAAAACTTAGGCAGCTAAATGAGACACAAGTCACTTTTCCACGCATCTTTCAAGGAATGATTTGGAAAAACAAACTTCGATAAGATCATGCGTTATGGAAGCTGCGGGGCAAAAGCTTCCAATACCCAGCCATACTTACAAGTATCAAAAGTAGATAAAGCATAAAGGGCCGTATTTTAAGCTTCAAACGGCCAAAACCAAGACTAAGTCAGCGTTCAGCCTACATACAAATTCCCAGCTTAAAAGGCACCCTCTCATCCACTATACTAAATTCCCCTAAGACTTATTCTGGGGATAGGTTTTAAAATTAAGAGAATATAAATTAAAGTGCACAATTGCACATATGTCGTGCAAGGAACAAATTTGTGTCATAAACAAGTTACTAAGCATTACCATTTACAACCACTGATCACCATTCTCCATAACTAGATTTAGGATTACCCAACTCACTCTATCACAAGTATACAAGAAATGTTTGTGTCATGGTTGATTAATCAATCCATTAGCAATCATAGATGTGGGATGTGGCAAACACCTAGAAAGCACTGAAATTAATCCATTAGCAATCAACGATGTGGGATGTGGCAAACACCAAGAAAGCACCACGACCGATATACGTTTAGGGATGTCGCTTGCTAAAAGTTGATATCTCACATTCCACCGCAGCCACCCTAGTTGGCCAGGCATGGATAGTGGTTTGGCGGGTGGAAACTATAATTATAAATTTGTAATTGTCGTGGATGATGGGGCTTGGATGGATTTTGTATTGTAGCCACTTCATACCAACCATTTATAAGCATTCTTGATAGCAATGGTGACTTATAAAATTTAATTCAGGAAGAGACTGATTCTTAATGGGATAGAGACTAGAGTGTAGAGGAGAGGGTGCTAGAAAAGACTCCGATTAGATTTAGATCAGAGAGAGTGGAAGTCTAAGTATTTGCTGGTTGATCCCTCAGCCTCCTATGAGCTACATGTATATCAAGTGTAATTTACAGAATCAAGGGCGTCTAAGTTAAATGCTCATATAATCAAAAAATAAGAGTCAATAATACACACTCTATATCTGCCAAATCATTAATCAGTTGCGCCCGAATATTTGCTGGCATCCGGATCCTGAATGCAAACCTGTCAACATATATCCCTCCCATTAAATTCAAAGCTTACAAAAATCCATGGATAGATGTAAGGGGGGAAAGGCTTACATTGTTACTTCCCTTATGATGTCTACCAAGGCCAAACCCTTTTTTGTTTTCATTTCCGAAATTCCTGAACAAAGTTAAGAATAACATAAACATATATTAACATGAGTAAGCATGATAAAGAAGATAACAAAACAGTGTCATTTCTTGGATACCGCTAAAGGTCGTAGCAAAGCTCTCATTGAGAAGCAAATATGATATTCTCTCAATATCCTTGGGCAATGGATTTCCTGTGCACAGGTGCACTGCTTCTTCTGTTATTTGCTGAGACGCCATATGTGTTGACTACAAAATAAAAATAAAAAGTAGCACTCAATATCAGGCAGGAAGTAAACTTGACAAGACTTCAGTTATACAACTACAGGCACAACTGCATTAATAAGAAAATGGCTGCTTCAGAAGCTTCCAAGATCAAGTTATGAGGCACTCCAATACTGTACCATGTCATTACCTCATGATGCAATAGCACTATTTTTTAATATCCTTTTACTCAGAATAGACTAATTATTGTCATGATAAAACGCTTGATATTTGTTCGTAATATGAATAGTTAAGATTGCATCTGCTGCATTTATGTGATGTGATTCAGGCAGATTTTTGTATTTTTCATGGCTTTAGCAAAGCCTTTCATAGCACTAATGCTCACATTTATGACAATATAGCTGAAACTAGTATAGGTTTAAAATAAGTAAAAGTCGGTCATTTTTTGTAGATTCTACTCAATCTGGGCCAAGACATCTAGTTCAATGTGGACAAGTAACCCCAGTCCAGGTGCGGTCATGCCTAGCACGTGCGGTCCTCGGTTGTCGTATATGCTAGCAGCCGGTCTTTATTCTTCACGTGTCCATCTCCTAATACATAACCTTACCTCGATGAGTCATAAGATTTTGCCTTCTTCAAAATTATTTCTCTCTCATTTGATCCTTCCTTGTACGCTCAGTTGCTCACACATAATAGCATACACAGCTATAACATACTCATCAACTGCATGTGTGTTTCACAGCCCAATACTCACATCCCATTTAACCGTACATGCATCATTCTCAGGAGCTAGAATAATCTATGGAGCATAATCTGTGTCCTAATATGGTACTAATGTCTTATAGAGTAAATCCACTCTCTAAATAAACAAAGACTCATTTTTCTAGAATCTTGCTAGATACGTGAACGAGCTGATATTGAAAATCATGAAATATTGTTTAGTAACCATGAATTGCATTGGCATCCACTTTAAACTAGCCATAGAGTTCCAAAATTTTGGTAGATCAGTCAAAGAAGACTACTCGTTTAACAAAAGGAAGTCTAGTGAAAAAGTACCTTAGACTCTTAGAGTAATTACAATCATATAAAAAAAATTTATCACAATGATTGAAAACCACCCTTGAAGTTCATGGATCAAGGGTAGAATGGAGTAAAGAAACAGCCTTTCTCTAACCTACTCTGTGTTACTCCAACTCTCTGACACGTCTCGGAGTGTCAAACACGGCTATTTTGGGTGAATTTTCCTATTTTGTGGTCTAAATTGAAGTGTCGAAGTGTCGTGTCGTGTCGGACACCGACACGTGTCCGACACGCGACACGGCAGTTAAGTGAAGTGTCGGAGTAACAAGAACCTACTCCATAGATATCCAACAAGGATTTTGAAAGGGCCAATTCTTTCTATCCAAAACAAGTTGTAAAATTAGGAAAAAAGGGTTTAATTTTCCCGATCCTTGGTTTTCAAAAGCAATCGTACAATTCGGATAATATAACGAATGCAACAATATAAATGTTCAAAGGATTGAAATTTTTTTCGCTAAAAATTTGTATCATACTCTTTATGATATAAGCAAAGTAACATCAGGGCAATGATTCTGTAACATACGTAAAAATATCTAACAATGCTAATTTTTAAACATGGTAAAAATATAGCGGGAGATGGTTAATCATTCACGCACAAGGAAGTCAGAACATAAATTAATGTTAGTTATATTAAGAGGGCAAGAGATCATAAAAAATCACATACCTGCAAAATATTCAAAGCCTTACGCATGTCCCCATTGCTTAATCGTACAAGTGCAGCTAAGCCAGACTCGGAAACATCCAGCCTATGTTATAAGATAAAAACAAATGATGCTGCAACTTTCTTGAAACACTTTAATAATAGCAGTATAACTGTATAAGGGTTGGAAAGAGCAGAATCAAGGCGATTATCAACTCAGGCAATTATGTGCTAGGAAAAGTAGAGGATCTTAGATGAAGAAAACTCACCCTTCAGCAGCAATGACGTGCTTAAGGCGGTCAGTGACATGAGAAGTATCAAGAGGAGCAAAGCGGAAGCGAGTGCACCTTGACTGAAGAGCAGGGATGATTTTGTTAACATGGTTACAAATGAGTGCAAATCTTGTGCTTTTAGTGTACTTCTCAATTACTGAATTCATAAACAAGCAAGCAACAAGTAAAAAAATCAATAATCAATCAACCAAGAGGGAAACAAAGCCAGGGAAGGAGATGAGAAGTTAAAGACAAAGACCTCGACGTAGAGCAAACTGAGCATCCTTGGTCATTGCATCCGCCTCATCCAACAACACTAACTTCACATGTGCCTTGGCACTGTTAGCAGCAGTACAAGAGTCAGCGCGAGTAGTTAATGTACTCCCACCATCCCAATCATTTATTTACCTATTTATTCTTTATGAAGTATTTTAATCAAAGATAAACAAATGATTAGGACGGAGGAGAGAGTCGGCTAAAATGCAAGTAAACGGGGGTACTCCATACCCGAAAGAGAAACTATGGGTGCTAGCAAAATCCTGAATTTGCTGACGGACAACATCAATGCCACGGTCATCAGAAGCATTAAGCTCAAGAATCATATTATGGAAATGATTACCATACAACTTCCGCGCAACGGCGAGAATCGTAGATGTCTTGCCAGTACCAGGAGGACCGTAAAGTAGTAAATGTGGCAGCCTGTTCTCACTAGTCAGCCTATCAACTACGCCACACATTACATTAGTCGTTTACATCCAACAGACCGTCATATCGCCATTAATTTACTACTTAATTTGAATTAAACATACGGAATTGAACTGAACTGAACTGAATTGAATTGAATACTTACTTGTGTCGATAATGTCGCGGTGCGCCGCGACGTCGGCGAGAGATTGAGGACGGTATTTTTCAACCCATGGCGTAATTTTGCTCTTATCAGATGATTGTTCGACCTCCATTGGAGTCGCGGTTTCCGACATTTTCCTGGGTTTTCTAGGGTTTCAAGCTTTCGATTTCAATTTCAATTTATGTTTCTAATTATTTTTCCTCTTCCGCGGCGGGAGTTTTCTAGTAGGATTGACTTAGTTAGTGAGTACCGGCACTCCAATTTCGGGTTTTCTAAGTGAAAATGAGTCACTGTTGAAATCATTCTTGTCAAATCCAACCCGATCCGACCACATTTCTAGAATCAAAATCTCGTAAATTTTAACATGCGACTTGATTGACCGGGTAAGACTGTAATTGATTGACTCGTGATTTTATGTATTTATACATAAAATGTGAAATAATAATAATAATAATAATAATATTGAGGACGGTATTTTTCAACCCATGGCGTAATTTTGCTCTTATCAGATGATTGTTCGACCTTCATTGGAGTCGCAATTTTCGATATTTTCCTGGGTTTTCTAGGGTTTCAATCTTTCCGTTTCAATTTATGTTTCAAATAATAATAATAATAATAATAATAATAATAATAATATACATAGCATAGTTACTTAGTCAAGTCTAAATTGGTGGTTAAACTTAAAAAGGTTACTATATGATTTTAAAACGCATGTTTGAATTTTTTTTATTTTATTTTAATTTTCTACAATTGAAGATTATCTTACATAAACTGTCAAGAATAGTGATTACGAATATGGTTATTTTTAGAGGTGGCAATCGGGTCAGTCGCGTCGGGTTTGGGTCGGGTCAAGCCGTGTCGGGTCATATCGGGTTCGGGTCGGGTCATTTCGGGTCAAATGATGTATCGGGTCGAGTCGGGTCATTATCGGGTCCGGCTACTTCATCGCATTACTACAATTTTTAACCATTAAATTTAGTTTTTGTGCTATTATTTCGTTTAATTACTTCATTATTAGGTCAAACGTATCAATCTTAACACAAAATCACTTTCATTTTGATCAAAATTAAGCTTAATAATTG
>VHZZ01000042.1:73871-118036 GCA_009801015.1 Silene noctiflora | reverse complement strand
ATATATTCTACATTAGTATTATCCTAAACTTCTTACTTATTTCTCTATAACATCATGATCTCCTTCAACTCCCCGTTAACTTTATTGTATCAAACAATCGTACTTTGACATTTATTCTGACTAACTCAACAATGTTGCATCACCATTCTGTATGAGAAGCCTCGCAAATCACTTTTAATAAACATAAAATACTATTAAAAACGACCTTTGTTATGAAGCATGATATTATAATGGAGATTTGATGAATTTTAGTTTCATTCGTATACTATTTGGTGGGTCAATGAGTAATTCGGCAAACTAATAAGTAAATGATTAGGTTATCGATTAAACTGGAATGGGAAATAGACGATTTAATAGCCCAATTAAGAAACTAAGTTAACAAAAATAATAAATAAGATCACGATATAGGATACTCTGGAGTACACCATAGAATTTTAAAAAATGTAGGGGTATAACATAGAATACCGAAAAACTCGGGGTAGATGGTAAAATATCCCTAAAATCATGATACGCGATAGCCTATAAATGAATCACTTTTATTAAGGGAGTGGCAAACTCGATATCTAAAAGGTATGGAGTCAGGTCATAAACCTCACAATATTCTCTTGCTGGTTTCAATCTAAGACATTTAAAAACTTCTCTCAAGTTTTAACTATTACACTCCATTATGCGAATCACAAATTCTCATTTGTAACGGGTGTGAACACGTCGCAACCTTGTGACGTGAGACAAGCTTGCAAGTGGGAGAGGCAAGTAGGAGTGATCCTTTGTCTCACGTCACAAGCTTGTAACGTGTTCACACCCGTCACAAGCATGCGAATAATAAATTGGAAATTTGATATAAAGAAGTTTTAATAAATAAATAGACTATAATCATTTCGATCAAAGCACGATATGATGCATTAAGACATTAAAATAGTGAATGGGAATGTATAGCCGCAAGCTAAATGGAGAAATGTGACTGCGAGATTAGTGGGATACACACTTTTTACTGCATAACATGCGCCACCCTTACTTCTTTAATTTAATTCTCATTGTATTTGCACGCGTGATTTTGCCATAAACAAAAGTGCTGTTGTTCTTCTAGATTTAGAATAATCGAATAATCGAGTCGGGTATTAGGTCGGTATGATACATTATGTCAATTGTTTATTTGTTCCAATTTACTTTAATTTGGATAACCGTAATTTCATTTTATTATAATTTAAAGTTAAGTTAGTTATATTAGGGTATGGAGTTAGGTCATGTTCTTTTGGACTTAAAGTCACTTAACTTAAGTTCACTTTAGATCCTATAAGTTCAGTTCTGTTCAGTTAAGATCCTATAAGTTCAGTTCAGATCCTATAAATTCAGTTCAGTTCAAATCCTATAAGTTCAGATCAGTTCATATCCTATAAGTTCAGTTCAGTTCCTATAAGTTCAGTTCAGTTCAGATTCTATAAGTTCAGTTCAGTTCAGATCCTATAAATTCAGTTCAGAAAACTTATATACGGAGTATTATTTTTACAAATCGATGCAAAAATATTTGACATTAATTATTCAATACATATATACTTTATGTTTTTAAAACAAAATTATCACTCCTCTCATTATTTTTTATCGTAATGTAATCATAGTATAATATATGAACAACCCAATTTATATAAAGCGGAAAAATGTTATTATCTTACCTTGCGTTTTAGACTATATTTTCTTATCAATGTTTTCTCTTGACTGCCCACTAATTTCTTGTAATTTTTTTGTTTAATCTCAATAAAATTTTGCATAACAACAACAACAACAACAACAATAATAGTAATAACAATAATAATTACAATAACAATAATAATAAGGTTTTCTTACCTAATAACAACAACAACAACAACAACAACAACAACAACAACAATAATAATAATAATAATAATAATAAAGTTAATAAAGTTAAATTAATTAATTTAACGGATCATGTAAGTTCAGTTAAGATCCTATAAGTTCAGTTAAGTTCAGATCTTATAAGTTTAGTTCAGTTCAGATCCTATAAGTTCGGTTCAGTTCAGATCCAATAAGTTCAGTTCAGATCAGTTCAAATCCTATAAGTTCAGTTCAGATCTTGTGTAAGACGGTTTTTCTAAATACAATCCTATTTTTGGATAAAAGTGATTTTTTAAAAGATTCTGTTTTACGATAAATTTGTGAAAAACCCTTATCCATGTATTAGTAAAGTTTATGTATAAGACATCAGGGTTAAAATACTCGTAATTGTTTTTACGTGGCTATTGTGCTGTAAAACATAATCACCATAATTTTGTAACATTAAATGAGGTAATTAAATAAAACACTCGGTATATGAGATCAGATAATTTATCTCAGATTTTAGTTTTCGGCAGTAGTGACAAAACATCCATATCAATTATTTTTGTTTTACATTAGTATTTCTTAGTCCAAATCTAAAATTATTCTCTTAATTAATTTAGTGTTTCATCCTATAAGATCAAAACATAACGGCCGGACTATCACATATACTCGGGATAATTAATTTAATTATTGTGAGCATTCTTAAGAAAAAGTTGGTCTGGAAGTATCTGATAATCGAACTACTCTGGTATGGTGGCCCAGGTAGTTGATAATACAATATGCATGTGAAGATTATAGTTATAGCCAAATGCCAAAAGACACTGCTGGCCATGCATTGTGTATATAGCTCTTTCACGTGAATGCATTACAAATTTAACGTCAATCAATTTCAATGCCATTCATTCATCGTATTATCATTCATATGCACAACAGTTATTCAATTCCCCCTTTTTCTCAATAATTCTCAATTCTCATGCATTAAAACATTGAGTTCACGGGATAATGTAACTTGAATTTGTATGCATGCATGCATGCATGCATGCATCATAACAGCCATGGTGTACGTACATACATGATACATTGCGGCTTTGTGTTGTTTTCACACATCAAACTCCAATTCAATTCAATCATTTAATTTATGGCTTGTATTATGAGGATTTACTATTTACTATTTACTATTCACCTTGTCATCACATATTGCCGACCACGCAAACGTCGATTCAATATGAAGGAAGGACAATTCGAACTTAATATTTGTTGTATCTAATGCTTCAACAATCTCATGATGCAATCGCCAAATTGAAGACTAATTTCAATTGCGCGACAATATTTTCAATCACTAATTTGGGGATTGATATCAGTCTCCCGATGAAATATTTCAGTCGCCAAATTGCCAATTATATATTACTACAACCATATATTCGTCCCTCGATCGTTCATTATTTTATAGTCGTTAAGCTTCCTAGTTAAGGGATAAAATAAAATAATTTCGGAAAAATTCATTATCATCCAGTGAGAATTACGATATATTTGGGGAGACATGTACCGGTTCTTAAGCGTAGAGTAGCCCCTCGATCTCCTTGCATGGTATTTCATGCGTCTAAGACACATTGGCATTTGGCATGAATTGAAGATAATGGAGACAATTACAAAAATGACAATTAATGCAAATAAAAGGTACAAAATTGCATGATATGAATATATGATTGATTGCAGTACACATATTAATTTTGTGGATAATAATAAATGTCATCCCATATCATCTAAATGATAGAATCAAAGTCTATTTGGCTACATACTTACTTCACACCCATTCATCCTCCCCAACAATTCTTATATAAAACCGTTTTACGTAAGATTATTTACCTAAAACACGCCACTAATATAATATAATTTCTACCAATCACAACTTTTATAATAAGGATATAATTAAGGTCTTTTGTTATATGATTTTAAAATGTAATATTATAAAACCGTTTTACAGAAGATTTTAAGTATATATTGTATAGTTATAGTCCGAGTTGTTACTGTCAGGAATATGCGGATTTGCATCAATCAATAATCTTAGAAAGCAGTTGCAAAGACGTCTTTATAATACATACATGACTGTTCCTTAACTAGTTTAATTGCATGTAGGGCAGAAGCTAAGGAATCCAAAGGCTAATTGGATACGAAGAGCTAAAAGATTACTCGTTGTAAAACAATTTCACATTGTAATCCCGTCTTTTGTTTACTGAAATAATTGCATAAAAGTACCTGGTCGCCATCTTTATAAGTTACGGAGTATAACAATGAGAAATAACAATAACAATTACTTTTACAATAAACGGTTATGTAAAATCGATTTATATATATTTCTTATTTACATGAGTGTTCCTTAACTAATTTCTTCTCCTCAACTCATTTCACCAGTTACATAATGTGAAATCGCTCTCACATAATTCGAGAAACGTAAAGAATTAGAAGGAATAACGGGTATACTAAAACCTAGCTAGCCTAGTTAGTTAGTGTTTTGTATGCGTGCAACTTGGTGCTACATGAGTACATACACTAGTTACCACCCCTACACTTTCCACCATCTCATACAAAAACAACAATAAAGGAAAGTGAATGTGTGAAACAAACAAACAAAGCAAGCCAAGCAACCAACCATATCATAAAGCAAAAAACACCCACACACATTCTCCATTCACATACACAAAAAGAGCATACACTCTTCCTTAATTAACACGGAAATATCCGTCTTAATAATATAACATACAGGTCAAATATCATCCTATATATGCATATAACACAAGTCTCTTTTGTTTTTTTCCCAAAGCTAACGTTTGGGAACGAGGTAAAGTCGCTAGTTTAACTAGCTAACTAGCGGTTTTACCTATAGTTTGAAATCAACCCCTAATCTCTAATTAATTTGTCAAAGAAACTCATTTAGCCGAAAAATTCTCTCTTCTGCCTTTGTTTTACTCAGCATGAACACATTTAACCCGTCTTCTTAACCTTTTGTCATTTTGTATACCTGTCTTAAATGAAATTAATTTGCCCACAAAAAGTGTACACTATATTCCCAAGTCCCATTATATATACACCAACATAAAATTATCCTCCCACATTAAAACTACCTTAACCACCATGGAATTCCAACTAAATTCCCTCACTTTCCCTCTTCTTCTCTCCATCCTCCTCCTCTTCGCCACCGTCTCGGCCGAAACCCCAACCCCAACCACAAACCCGTTCGACTTCATCCGGTCAAGCTGCAATGCCACCCTCTACCCAGACGTCTGCTTCACCTCCCTCTCTCGCTATGCAACCTACGTCCGCACAGACCCAGCCCAACTCGCTCGCATAGCCATCGGCGTCACCCTAGTCCGAGCCAAACACGCCCTCTCCGCCATCTCCAACGTGACCCGACGGACCGACTACCAGCCAGACCACCGGGTCGCGTCAGCTGTCCACGACTGCGCCTCATTATTCAGCGACGCTGTAGACCAGATGCGCGGGTCTCTTAGGCAAATGGGCCGGCTGGGACCCGGGTCCAGCGGGGCGGAGGCAGTAAGGTTCCAACTCAGCAACGTGCAGACGTGGATGAGTGCTGCGTTGACTAATGAAGACACGTGTACAGATGGGTTTGCTGACGTGGAAGATTGTCCTGTGAAAAATGAGGTGTGTGATAATGTAGGGAGTGTTAAGGAGTTTACTAGTAATGCTCTTGCTTTGGTTAATAGTTTTGCTGCTTCTGTTGGTTCTTAATCACTATGTTGACGAGAATTATTCCCTACCGATAGCAGAGGCAATCTCAGTCACGGTACGGAAGGTAAATTGATTAGTGGAGTGTACTATAGTGTGGTTTTGTTTGTTAAAAATTAAATTAAATTGTGTCTTATAGTCTTATACTGTATTTGTATTTACTTCTAACGAAGTTTTTCGGTTTTTTAGATACGACTTTTATTATTTACCTTCTCCTTTCAGCTAATTAGTCTTTTGAGGTCGTTTAAATCAAATTAGTCATTTTATCTAATTTATTTATCCCTACAACTTAAAAATACCTTTTAAAATACGATTTAATACAATTACTCATCATTTGTTCTCGCATATATATTAATTTGTACAGTAACATTTTTAATCATACAAATTTAGTTAGTCTTAACTTATAATTACAATAATGGGAACATGATAAAAAAACCGATTTATTAATGATAGAAAATTAGAAAGAAATGAAATTATTCCTCAAAAATGGTAAAAGAAGCGGAAAATAAAAGTTGCTCGTATTTGTAAAACAAGCCTATACTCCCTAGTTTGATTATGTATTCATTTTGGGGCATCTCAATTATTTATTACCTTATCATTTTAAGCAATTTTTATTTACGTTTCCATTTTTAAAATGTTATTAAGAGGCAATTTAATCATTCACCCTGATTTTGGTCCACTTATCAGTAGTGAGCCATTATCTCGTAATGCAAGTGTGACAAGGAAGGCGGAGGCGTAAAGTCACATATTTATAGTAGTAGATAACATCTCAACTTTGTTGTGCTATGAATAAATTAAGCAATCTAGTGAGGTATTTTTAAATCGGGAATAATAGGCATGACTTAAGACGGAATAGCCGTTTTATCTGTAAAACTCCAAATACTAGCACATGCTGATGGTATGGACAGGGGTGTTTAAGGCCACGAGCGGTGGAACCGGGCCTCCAGTTTGGCCACCGAATTTACAAGCTTTATTAATGAAAATTCAATACAGATCACAATGCATAATACACGAGAAAAAAGATTATACATCTGATGTACTACCTCACACTTAGTGAATTTTTGAGTTTCTGTGTAWTTTYTTTGAGCTTTATAAAGTTTATAAATTTCATTTTAGATTTATAACGTCAAAACTCAAATTTTTCTGAGCTTATATGTTAAGTTTTTGAGTTATAATATAATTTTTTGAGTTTAATGTTTAAGTAAATGAACTCATAAACTTTATAACAAAACTCATAATTTTTAAAACAAAACTCGAAAACTTTATCTAAATGCTCAGAAACTATAACATCTGATGTAGTACATCAGATGTATAATCCACTTACTGATAATACACTCGTACATTCATATTTGAGACCTCATTTTTTTTTTTAATTTTTTTTTTAGTACACAGGACTCCATATATTGACCTAAGAACTTTTTTCCATGGCTGTATTACAATTTACACTTGATATTTGGTACCTTTTGACATTTATTTTACGTACTCGTATTCAAGATTATCCAAATCTGGAAGATAAAAGAAAGAAAATTCGCATTTCAGACTTACTTGATGACTTACTAATTTTATTTATTTTACAAAACTCTAATTGCGAAATTTCCGGCCCCATGATCCCTTTACAAAATATGACTACAGTTACACTAGTATGAAAAATGAGATAGCGTCATTCAATAATATTGAGTTCATGCTACCATATTTAGACTCAATATCGCTCGATGACATTATATCGCGGAGCTAATCAGGAGATTAAGAGCTTTATTCCGTAAGATTAGGTGTAAGAGTATCCTTTAAAAGGAGGGGAATGGAACATTAGGTAGTGGTAGGAATCCAGTCATGTGGATATGTTTTTAAGGTCAATTTGATTGAGGTTTTTGATGTACCAATTTTAATTTTAATTTAAAAACACCTGGGTTTGTATGTCTCACAAATGATTAATTATTACCATAATTATCGCCGTTATTCTCGCCCTCCCTTTACTAATTACTACTATTGCTGATTTGAAAACCAAATACTGATAATGACTGCTACTCTAAAGGTTGATCCTTGTTGTCAAACATCCCAATGTACAACGGTCCCGTATTTTTATCGCACCCATTGGGTCTTAAGACGGCGTCTGTCTCAAAAGTCAAAACCCTAGTTAGGGTTATCACAGTCTAGTAGCAGTAGAGATGACCATTAACACGGGCTAACTTACTCTGGCCCACCCGGTTTATTCCCTAGCAACAGCCCAGCCCAACCCAACCCGGTATATAAAGAAACCTTGAAGTTTGACATTTACACACTTTACTTATTACAAACTATGCAGATATAGAAAATGTCTAATCTACAGGATCGGAGTGTGCGGCTCTTCACACATTGTAGAGAGAGAGAGTAAATTATCACGGAATCCACTTGTCATAGCTCCGTGACTCATTTTCATCATTCGCTTTTGGATAAAGCAAGAATTCATAACTATTTTATTATGGAGAATGATAGACTACCATCTGGTGTTAATGAGTTTCATTATCGCCCTCTCGCATGCTACGGGTCCATATATTTTGGATATATATGAGAATAGTACCGAGATTCGGTATCACTCAATGGCACCACCTGATTCTTCTTTTTTTGTTTGTGGACATACGCGACATGACTGATATCTTACTGACCTACAAGATAATGAATAGATAAACAGTACATGTAAAGTGGCGGGCTGGATCAAAACTGTACTGCAGGCAGAGGATAATGCGTGGAAGGAAACTTTTCACATGATCGTCTGGACGGAACGGAATATTCTCGATGGCCCATGGAAAACTAACAGTGATGCACTAGTGCAGTCATGCAGAACCCACTGTGAATGGATGCCAAGCATAGTACAGGCTTTACCAATATGCTACCAGCTATGATCATGTTCCTCTTGCCGGAACATGAGTGCAAAATTCAGATGGGCATGCTACAGCGTGGCCATGTGGGAGGAAGAGACTTACGATATGTTATCTGAAAGTGCAACGAGACTGTCTCAAAGGCAGTATCCAATCAGCAATAGGTTGTTGAAATTAGATGGCCACAGCCATGGAGCTCATCAGCTCGGAATTCATTTAGCCATGGAACAGGGAATATTCAGATCCGCTGCAAACATCTCACCTTTTTATCCATCAAAAGTTACACACCTTTGTCTCAGCTTCTCATTAGTAATTCACTCGCTCTCAAAAGAGTGAGTTCTGGCTACAACATTAACACCCTATCTACCTATGGCCAATATCCAAGGACCCGAACTAGAGTGCTAGGGAAGACTATGTTGCGATAGGAGAAGAATATATTTTGCAATAGAAGACATTCCACATTAAAACAGCCATTTAGTCCCTGAGCTAATTAGATCAATATCAAGAGAAGCTGAGAGTACCTAATTGCCTCAAAAAAGAGGAAGCACTTTGCCACAAACTAAAACTACAAGCTGAAATCAACCAAAGTGCCAAAAATCGTACACTATTGCTTCAACAAGTAGGCAACTTGAACCCACGCTCAACAAATTGCCTAATTAGCTTATCTGCCTCTTTCGTATGTCCATCTAAGATCAGTCTCTTTCTCATGTTCGCACTTAACTTTAAATCCGGTATCAAATTTCGCCTAAACATTCTACAAGCGACTTTGAATGCCGATAAAGGGGTACCCGACTTTAAATAACTATTCATGAGCACGCTACAGGAATGAGCATCAGTTTTTGAAGCCGTTTTAAGAACCTCACCCAAAAGGTTGTAAGCTTCAGTTAAATATCCAAAGCTACACAGTTTTTCAATCACCCGATTATATGCAGTCTTATAGGGTTGTCTAGGCAAAACCTTCTGTAATATCTTCGTCAATTCTTCAACCTTACCATGCTGACAAAATCTATGAATTATTGACCGGTATGTAACAGGAGTTGGAAGAATGCCTCTGCCAAGCATTTTATTCAGAAGATTGCTTGCCTCTTCAATTTTACCCTTTCTTCCTAAAGCATCAATTATTGAAGTATATGTGACAACATCAGGGGACTTGTTGACCAGATACATATCATCAAGCAAAGACAAAGCACCCTCAAAATTGTCATTCTGACAGTATCCATGAATAACGGTCGTAAAATTTATCACATTAATATCGCATCCCTTGCTAAGACACTCATTCATGAAACTTTTGGCATCATCTGTTCTTTCCCTGCAAAGAGACAGAAGCAGCATGTTTATTTCAGCAGGAGAAGGAATAAACCCTTTTTCAATCATCTCTCTAACCATGTCACAAGCTTCGGACAATTTCCCCTCTCTATACAAACCATTGATTATAGCACTATATGTGGTGCCATTTGGTGTCCACCATTCCTCCTCACTTCTATTCATCATTTCTCGAGCCTCTAATGAGCTGCCATTTCGACAAAGGCCATTTAGGAAGGCCGTGTGTGTTATTGTGTTTGGTTTGCAGCCATCCTTGTACATCTTCTGTAGTAGGTTTTTGGCTTCATCTATCCTCCCTATTCGACAAAATCCATCTACAAGTGTAGTATAAGTCACTACATCTGGAACGCAACCTTTCTCAAACATCTCATTAACAATTTCTTTTGCTTTGTCTATCCGTCCTCCCTTACATAAAGCATGAACTAATGCCGTGTAACCTACTTTATCCACTCGAAACCCTTGTTTTTGTGATTTTTTTAAGAATTCATAAGCCTCATCACTGTGCCCATGCTTACAAAACATATGAATGAGATTATTATAAGTAACCATATCTATAATTAAATTATAGGCTACCATTTTTTCAAGCAACAATTTGACCTCCGTCATGTTCTTGTCCTTGCAAAAGTAAGCCATGACAGTATAAAAACTAACTTTATCGGGGGCAATTCCCTTCAGATGCATGCTATCAATCAGCCTGATGGCATCCTTCACCTGGCCAGCCTTACAATAGCCTTTAATCAGGCAGTTATATGATACAACATCAGGTTTGATACCAACAAGCTCCATCCTTTCTAGAAATTTAAAAGCTTTGTCCAACCTGTTGGCCATCACTAAGCAATGAATTGCTGTGTTACAAATAGATAGGTTAGGGTGTATGCCCGCCTTTTGCATTATTCCAAGAACCCTAAATGCATGCCTTAATCTTCCAGCTCTACTATAAGAAACCATCAAACAACCAAAATCCTCTTGACTGCGATAGATTTCCCGTCTATACATGAGACGAAGGACCCTCCAAGCCCCCTCACACAATTTCGTTTTGCCAAGTATATTTAGCATTGCGCAGTAAACAATGGGGTCATGGCGATACCGCCATTGCCTGGCAGCCCAATAAAAGAACTGTAATGCTACCCTTTCATCTTCCTGCAAGTGCAAAACTGCACACACTTGACGGGGTTTAAGGCTTCTTAGTAAATTTCGCAACTCACGTTCAATTTCAAGGTTCCAATTCGATCTCAATGCAATTAACCTACATGTATCCCTAACCAAAGGGTGCCTAAATTCAGTTTCATCCTTCACATATTTTCTACTATCCTCACTTTTCTCACAACTTTTATCATATGAATCTAAACCCTTAAAATCTTCATCCTTGACAACATTATCCTCATCTGTATCACCTACAACTTGTTCATCAGACCCACAAATCAATTTAGCAAAATCGTGGTTTTCAACAACTGGGGTTTCGAAATCAGACTTGAATTCCCTATTTTGCCTGCTACCCATATGCTCATTTTCCTCAGGATGCACTTCTTTTGCATTAAATACATGTCTTTTGTTATTAACTGATGAAAAAGATGAGAATAATAACGGAGAAAGACGATTAAAAGGGTTGGAACTTACAATCACATGGTGTTTGAAATTGAAAAATAGCCGCCCTTTGACAGAATGAACACCCCACATCAAAATCCAAACTTTACGTGCATAAATCTTGGCGGAATTTGATCACTGGCAATAGAGGCATAATGCCATCTTAAACGGAGTCTCAACTACTACTCCTTCCGTCTCAATCATTTGTTTAACCTTGATTAATACACTGCTATTCACAAATGTATAGTATTTTCAATTGATTGAAAAAAAATAAAAATAAAAATAAAAACAGTACAAACAAAAGGCATAAGATGAAACCCTAGAAAATTGAGAAAATTGAAGGCTCCAATGATATACCTTACAAATTGGCTCAAGAGGCAGTAATCAGATACGAATATAATAGGCGGGTGTGAGCTTTTTGAGTATTTTTGCTAATCTTGTATCAACGGGATCGTTTGGTTCAACAAGTCGGATTGAAATGTAACGGAGTTTAATAGTACGGTGGTATAGGTTCTGAATCCATACTAGTCTACTACAAGGTTGATCCTTGTTGCCAAAGATCCAATGTGTCAAGGTCTGCTATTTTTGTCGGATCGTTGGGTGCACCTTTTCCCGCACCAAAGCAATCGGGTTTCGGGATTGTGTGTGTCAAAACCTTATTCACGGTTATCAAAAGAAAAAAAAAAAAAAACGATTATTGGGGAGCAAGTAAAGAAAAAAATGATTATTGAAAGCAGGTAAAGAGTATCGACAAGTTAAAGGGTAGAAAGCAGTTTTTATTGACTAGTTCCCTAAAAAGACTTATTTGATAGTACAACTCGGGTAGCATAAACCATTAAATCTCTGTAAAAGCAATACGTTTTCTAAATGCGTAAAAGCTATACAAAACTAAAGATTATAATCCTTAAAGGGACGTATAGGTAGAAAACCTTGAAATGTAACGTTTTCGTGCTCTACTTAATAAAAAGTACAATATAACATATGAAAGTGTAAAATCTACCCGGGATAAGCAATTCGTCATTTTGATCTTAGAAAAATCGATTCAATTTACGTCTTTAGTTTAACGTATAGATCAATTCGAAGGTTCGTCAATTGTTTGTTATTCGATATTAGTTGTTAGGTTCCATTTGTCCATTAAATTGTTTCTCGATTGTTTGACTGACAATGTTTTGGGTGGAAGGGGTCAATACTCAAGAGGAGATTCGGGCAGTTCATTAAAATTGTCGACTATCTTTAGCAATTGGGTAAATTTTACCAAAGCGTCTTGCTTGTGACGGACATTATCCGTCACAAGCTGAAGACGGATAGTGCATCTCTCACAATAAGGCAAGTAGGGGAGAAATAGCGCGCCCCATGGATAATGTCACTTGTATATCGTGAGAGGAGCACTATCCGTCTTCAGCTTGTGACGGATAGTGTCCGTCTCTTGTGAAATTTTACATGATCATCTGGACTTCATGGAATATTCGCAATGGCCCATGGAGAATAGAGTGATCCATTAGTGCACAGCCCACTTTGAATGAATGCTTAGCATACATAGTGCTACGATGGGGAATGTACAGTGTCGGAGGAAGAGCCGTGTGTTATCGGAAACTGCAACAAGGTTGTCTCAAAGGCCGGAAACAAATAACTACATCAACAATAGGTGCCTGAAACTACGAAGGCCAAAGTCATAGAAGTCGGAATTCATTTAGCCAACCAGCATTCAACAGCGAATATTCAGATCCTTCACAGCCGTCTCACCCTGTTACCCATCAAAGGTTATATGCCAGTGACCTAGCTCCTCGACAATACTTCACTCTCACGAGAGCGAGTAATGGCTACAACATTATCACCCTACTAGCTAGCTATGGCCAGAACTTTAAGTGCGATAGGAGAAAGATATTTTGCAATAGAAACAGGACGATATTTTGCTACGAGAAAACAAAACAATACTCTATATTTCACAGTAAAACTGTAAAAGAGTCTGATTTTTCGTTTCCCCCTCCCTTACAGTCCTCAAGGCTGTACATGTAGATTTTATCCAAACAAACCAAAAACTCCTTTCAAATTCACCAGGCTAAAGACTGCTCAGCATTCATAACATAAGTTTATATCAGCTTATATTAATCTAAAAGTGCCAGGACACATGATCACAACTGATAAAGAGTTATTACGGTTTTGAAAATTATCGTCATTACATACAGATTCTCCCCGAAATAAAGGGGTAAATGGAGTACCATGGAACGAACTAAACTATAGGCAATTACCATAAATGGAGTACTGCATGAAAATTTTATCAAGAATATGGACTACATAGAAACAAATTGAACACATTAATATGTGCAGCAAAACTGCGAGATCAAGGGTTAAGAAGTGTTTTCATTTTTTTCAGCTGCATAAAGAACACTGTACAGTGTACAAAGCAACAAAAACAAAAACCAGAGAATCGTTTTGACAGCGTATCACAGGTCCGATGACAGACATAAACTAACGCTATAATGTAACACTACGCAATGGAAGTTTGGGTTGAAGACAAAAGACTAAAGAGAACGGACAGCGAAATCTACAGAATCAACAGGAACCAATGAAAGTTTGGGTTGAAGAATGAAGACACAGAATCAATGAGAAAGGATGGTGAAATGATTGATATCAGTAGAATCAACTGAAAGCATAGTATCAATTTCTGGACAGAACAAAGAAAGATCAAGGAATATACAACACAATCAGGCAATATTATAACACAAATTCTCATTTGTGACGTGTGTAAACACGTCACAAGTTTTGTGACGTGAGACAAACTTGCAAGTGGGAGAGGCAAGTGGGGAGAGGCTTGTGAGCCGTCACAAGCGAGACGGACTGTATAACACAAATAATCTACGAGAATCGAACAAGATGCACATGACTAAAAACTGATCTATCCACAAACTAAAACCTTCCACAAAGACGGAGAATTACGACTACCATGTCACCACTAAGGTTCAGAGACTGATGAATGCGATGTGGTACCAGCATCGATGAAATAATGATCTCACTAATGTGAAATGGAAAGCTAGGGAGTATTTTTACAAGGCATTTCACAAGGTCAGAGACTCAGAATAATTCTCTATCATGCTTGGATTTCCAATCCCTTTGTTGCCTAAGAGACTAAGATGCACCAACATTACCTAAGGTTGCAGGTTTGGGGATAAGAGGTTCAATATACGCAACCTACCTTGTGTTAGCATGAAGGAGAGCGTGTTTCTGAATGACCCAAAATGAATACCCTATGTGACTACGATTACAAGCATGAATCTTAAGTTCTTAACATATGCTCGCACTGAATAGAAAATTGTAAATGAGCTAGCAGAATTACGGGTATTCAAATGAATAAAAAAACATACTCCCTACGTTGTTCCAATCACTTGTTTACCTCGATCAAAATACTGATCACAAAGGATATAAACGTAAACAGAAGAATGGGACGGAAGGAGCACAATTCACAGTAATTGCTCTAATAACACAAACAAATCATCCAACCAAACTCTCCAACAACCATCACAGATTTCGCCACACGATAATCTACGCCTAACCTCCCCAACGATCAAAAGATACTAGCATCAATGTCCAGTTTTAGACAATCAAAATTTGAATTACGTATACAAACAAACGGAACAGACGACAAAGTATTAAAAAACAGATCATATAGACGCAATCAACCATCGAAAAACAACAGATTCAACAACCAAATACAAGCATCACGAAATCGCAATCCCTCCCTCCGCCATTATCAATTGTTTAGCTTTGATCAAACTAAAGCTCGCAAAGACTAAAAAAAGGTAAACAAATCTAGGATCATATGGATGCAATTAATCAACAAAACCAAACACATACAAGTATTAATTAAAGAGTAATTAAATAACATAAAACGGCGAAATCGCGTTCTTTAATCCAGTAAACCAGAAACAAAACAGAAACGATTCGACATAACAAAAACAACACAGACAACAAAAACCCTAAATCCCCAAATTTCTTCGATCAATCAGCCCTAGATTTCAACCTCTCAACCCTAATATTCAACTGCTCAACCTTAACAACCAAAGCAGTAACAGAATACAAAATCCAATAAAACATCAACGCAGCAGCAATCAACAACGCATTCCTCTGACTCTTCATAATCGATTTCTGATGACGAAGAAACTCGGACGGAGTACACGAGTCAGACTCACAACTCGGACGATTCTCATATTTCCAGTAAATATCCATGAGAAGGAAGAGACAAAACGGAACAATTGAGAGAAACGGTTTGAGAAGATTACGAGTCACGGAGATTAATCCTTTACGTAAAGGATCTAGACCTGGAAGTGTGAGAAGAAGGACCATTATTGCTTCTGCTGCTGCTGCGTAGCCTAGTACTACCCATTCCAACGCCATTGTTGAAGATTTGATCAAGGTTTGATGATGAAGGAGGAAGGAGGAAGGAGGAAGGTGGATCTGGAGATATGGAGGAAGGAAGGTGTTTGTTTGTTTGTTTGTTTGTTTATAGGAAGAGGAAGAGGGAGAAGGAGTGTGTGACACGTATTTTGGAGCGGAGATTTACACGCGGTCTGTACGGACTAAATTGTTGGGACTAAGCAATTGTTATGACATGATATTCACCGACTTTTATAGTTTTATGAGTCGGCCCTTCTTGTATAAAACCGTTTTATACAAGTATTATTATAATAAAGCGTCTTGCTATCCGTCATAAGCTGAAGACGGATAATACCCCTCTTACAATAAGACAAGTGAGAGGGTAAGTGGGGAGAAATGAAGCACCATATGGATAGTGCCACTTGCATATTGTGAGAGGGACACTATCCGTCCTCAGCTTTCGACGGATAATACTGTATTCAATGAGAATTTGTGTTATTGTAATATCAAGTAATTATTTACTTAAAATTCCTACTAAAATAACTTTCATCAATAACCACTTTTCATAAAAAGAGTACTAAAATCTTTAGTTATATGGTTTTATAATGTAATATTAGAAAAACCATTTTACACAAAATTTATTTATGAATTATGACCGACCTTATCTAAGGCCGAGGTTGGTTTCGACTTTGCGGATTTTGTGTAGGTCACGTAGGTCTTGTAAAATTAACTCGGCATGAATAACTTGAATCGAAATTTAACCGAGGATTTTTTGTATGGGCGATGGTTTTATTTGATCCAAATTAATATAATTCGACCTAAATTCTTATTATCATAAATTAGACCATTATTCATAGAAAACTTGATATTAATAGGCGACTTGACCTGACTCTATCTAATCCGAATTCTTGCAGACCCGACAATGACCCAGTCTGAGCTGATTGAACCGATTGACCTTTTTGTTAGGTTTAGTTTGTGTGTGTGACGTGTGGACTGGGTTAAAGTGGTCTGAAGTGAATGAACCGGCTTTTATGATCTAATTTGATGTTCATTGTCGTATTGACCACGTCTTTAAATAAATTAATAAAAAGTAACAACACGCCCTAAAATGACTCAAGTTTAAAATGACCTTATTTAAACCGAATTATTACAAACCCTAAGTGACACGACCATCATTTAAAATGACCTTATTTAAACCAAATTATTACAAACCCTAACGGAAACGATCATCACTTGCAGGATTGACTCGCTTGTCATGTCTACAAGGTTGTAATAAATAGTATCACCAAGTATAGTTGCAAAATATAGGTAATTCCACATTATATGAGTTATCCAATAGAAAACGAGCTATTCGATTTCAAACAAATTACGTAGAAGGACAAGTATATCGACATAAATAACATATTTTTTTTTTTTTTTTTTTTCGGTTTACCTAATGACATTACAAGTTTGTCAATTATGGTGGGAACAAACTTCGTCTTTGTTCATTTGTTTATAACAAACATGCAATATTCTCAATAGCTCATATCGTGTAATTTCATAATAGAAGAAAAAAACTCATCAAATGGTAAACATATCACCAAGTATTGAAGACAACATGCCATCACAATAATGTTACAACTAGTTTTAAACCCGTGCAGAAAATGCACGGATCGTAATAATTAAATGTTCAATGCACTATATAACAACATATAATCTCGACATATTTATTCCATATTATATGTTCAATGCAGTCACTGATTTTATCAACCATGCAGAATATTTAAATGTTTTTCGATTTTTTTTATTTTATGTATTTTGTATTATAGATCTAGAGAATAAATGTTTGTATTTATTATGTTATATTCAAGCAAAAAATATAGTTCATATTATAAATTTTTGTAATTTGTTATTTTGTATGTAGTATGTATGTATCGATGGTAAAAGTTGTTTTAAAGAAATTAAATCAACATGAAACCCATGTTCTTTTGGTTGGAGGACCACCTTCTAAATTTTACATTTTCCTCAAAATTAAGAGTCAATAGGAATTCACCAAATGACTTGACTTTTATACTATGTAGATTGTGAATGAGTACAAAATACCGTATGTGAAAAAGTAATTCCGTAGTCATTTTGACAAATAGATTTACTCAAAACTCAAAAATAGAACTTTTTCTTCGAAAAATTCTTAGAACCATAATGTGCTCAGCGTACCAAGTAGGGGTGAGCAAAACCGGATATCCGATACGGTTTTAGAAACCGTATCGGATATACGGTTTTTTAAATCTCCTTTTTTAGTATCCTTATCCGATACGGTTTTTCCGTATATACGGAAACCGTATATCCGGTTTTTCCGTATATCCGGTATCCGGTTTTCAGCCTCATTTATTTAATTTAATATTTTTTTTCTTTTATATGTGTGATTGTTAGTTTTTTTTAGCAACTTAAAAGTGTTTTAAAAAGTTATAAGAGTAAATAACATATAAAGTTAATACTAATAAGGTTTAATCACCAAGATATTGGTTATTTTGTGATTTATGTATATATTTTAATATTTTATTCTAGAAAAAAGGCAACCGTATCGGATACCGTATATCCGATTTCATATTTTGCCGATCCTTATCCGATACGGTTTTTAAAGAACCGTATCGGATATCCGGAAATTCGTACAGGATATCTGGAAATCCGTATAATTAAATTCGTATAGCGTATCGGATACGTATAATAAAACCGTATCGTATAATTTTGCTCAGCCCTAGTACTCAAGTACATCGCTAGATGGTTTATAACGAACATCTGCAGTTGAAACTCATAGAACCATAATTAAGCCATTGCAAATCAAGTTATAATTAACAGTTCACCTCATTATTATATAAAATACACAGGTAAACACAACTATACTAATCACTTCCTGCAAATCTAATGCTCGTATCATAAAAGATATAATTACATAAATACAAGTTACAACACTTTACAACAACATGCCGGAATCATAGAGGAGGGGCGCTAAATGGTCCTCCTTTAAGTACTACCTCGCCTGGTTATCCATTATTGTGATGACAATGGAGGTGTGCCAGCTTTGTGGATAGGTCATGCTGGTGAGAAAGAGGGCTGTAATCGCCAGCTGACCATCAAGCGCAATAGCACATCCTACAAACTGAAGCGACAGTCAACCATCGCAGTATTTCCATATGAGACGTTAAAACCAACGCTCTACAGTATGCCAATATCTTTATTGTATCATCTCTCTTGGCACTTGAATGCTGTATATTACGGTTAGGACATGGGATTGGGTACAATCTTGGGATGTGTGGCGGCATAAATGGAGGAATTCACATCAGTTTTAAGGTGAGAAAGAAGATGCCGTACGTCTGGTCGCAAATTTTCCAACGCTCGACTGAAGAGTACCAGAACCTCAGCTCTTGGCTTACTTGTTGATTGCACTGGCCCACCTTGTCCCTCATAGTGGATAACGTGATGGCTGAAAACCGAGCATGGTATAGTAAGTAAGTGGTGAAATAAACTTACATGAGTGCCCCTTCTCGTTCATACATACTTTACATTTCCGCATTTATCCAATAATTAAGTAGGATTCAAAATACAAATACCTACTTTTATTCAAGCACAGTACATAAGAAGTACAGAAGGTATCGCTGAAATAGAGGAAAAACTAAAATGTAGGTAGTACTTACAGGAAATCGATAATGTCTACTATCTCCGATGCCTGAGCAGGAACTAATGGTTGTGCCGTCTTCCCAAAGACATCCACTATTGTACCAAGTAGCAAAGTGAGAGTCTACACAATGATATGAACGGGTTACCAAATCTTATTTGGGCCATAAAAGAATCATGTGCAGAAAGAGGGGGACATGGAAGCGCAAAATGCTAACGGTAACTTAGTTCACATGCAAACCAGCCATTTTTCAAGCATGAGGAGTAAAATAGATCGTACGACATTTAACACCATATTTTAGTTTGAAATTTTAGTGTTCAACATATAAGCAGACAACCGGAAAGAAAAAAAAAAAAAAAAAAAAAAAAAAAGAGGAATCGATTGGGGGAGGTGATGCTCAAGTCACCAATGCTAAACGCAAAATGCTGACGTTAACTTAGTTCACATGCAAACCAGCCATTTTTCAAGCATGAGGAGTAAAATAGATCGTACGACATTTAACACCATATTTTACTCTAGTTTCTGAGGGTAGATGAGTTCCTTACCTTGGTAAAGAGTGTATGAGCATTCGCAAGCCTCGGGAGTAATGGACCCATTATTCGGAACACTATCCTCAACATAGCAACGGAAGTTACTGGCCTAAGTTGCTTAACAATGACATGGGCCCCCTCCAACCATTCTTGTGGAAGATTGCTAAAGAATGAATGAATCAAGCCAACAATGTTACCTGCATAATTAAAAACTAATAAGAAACTAAAAACTAACATAGTTCATTCAAAATTTGACACCCAGAAAAGTTCCAATGCTTCATTGATACATTTAACCGCAAAGAAGAAGTGCATTTAGGAAAACATTACAACAGCATTAACTCAGTGCCGCAATATATCCCGCAAATTGCGAGATAGGAGTGTCGGATGTACGCAGCCTTACCCTTGTGTTACGAAAACATTCTTAGAAATTTATTAATTCACACATTACTTAAATTACTGTAATTATTTGACATAAGAAAGTGGACACAATTTTCTGATGTACAAAAAGGTCCTTGTGAAAATTGAAAATTCTAATTGTAAAATAGCATAAATATATTACCTATTGCTGTTGATGTATTATCTTGAGCGGCCCACGTTGGGTCCAACAAAGCATAATTTACAGTTGAATCTAGCTCACTTGGAGACCTTTTGCCATCACTGAGCCACCAACTCTCTTTAACAAGACGTGCCACCTCAAGATACAATTGCACATGAAAGTCTTGTGGAAGCTGGGCAAGCAAAAGACCACAAGCTTGAATCAATAAGCAAGATAACTGTTGACACGTATACCCACTCCGCGAGACAAAATTTGACGTATTTAGCCCTGAAACTGGCGCGGTGGGTCTGGTTGCATTCATGGAATCTGTGCTTCCACCAGAAGGAGAAGTTGGTAGAACAGACGTTTGTCCAGACACATTTGACGTTCCATGCAAACCATTGCTGGACTGAATAAGCGTTGGTTGTATATGAACAACAACTTGAACCAGTGAGGCCACGCTTTGAGCAGCTGAAACTGGAAGAGAAAGCAATTCTATAACTGCCGTTTCAAGCACAAGTTGCGTGTATGTACCAGGATCTTGGATCTGATAGAAAGCCTTCTGAACATCAGAAGCACTTGTTGTGCCAGACTGACTTGTAGCGGGTGTCTTGTTCAGTGGACCACGAGTTGTCAGATGTGAACTGTCTACGAGAGACCCTGTCTTTGAGGAGCTACTGAGAGGAGGAATGACGTTATTTACCAGACCCAGCAACAGGGAAGCAAAATAATCCGGAGGTGGGCACGTTGCAGAATTTGACGGGGCAATGTGCTGTGGAAATGACTCTGAAAATGGAATCTGAATCAAAGAGGGGATTAGAAAGGGAATAGCGATCATACATTACTTCAGTTTCTTAACCCCAGGTGGCGGGGTGTGTTCAAGCAAAAAGAGGTTATTTGTGGGTGAATTATGATGAACTCGCATCGCATCGGCATTCCCTATACAAGAAGCATAAAGAGAGACACCAATTTGCATTATTCCAAAGCCGAAGAATAGTGAGTCTTCGGCCCCACTGGAGATAGTCATCTCAATTCATATTTCATAATGAGGATAAAAAGAAAAGATGATGCAAAATACGGAGTATTAAAAATAATTCAACAACAACATCAGAGCCTTGATCCTAAAATGGTTTGGGGTCGCCTGACATGAATCATCCTTTAAAACCGTCCATGGGTGAACGCACACCTCAAAATGTGAAAATATAGAAAAGGAAAAGTGAAAAACAAAAGGTGAGTGAAAAATAATAATAATAAAAAAAAAAAAAAAAAAAAAAAAAAAAAAAAAAAAAAAATCTAACCTTTGGAATATCAAGCACATGCAAAATCCGAACAATAAGCTTTCCTGGAAGAAGACCATAGAAATATGCCAATATATCACGAACAAATGTAAATCTCAAAGGATGGTAAGCTAGCAGCTGCTTGTAGTTCGCTAGAACTCTCTCAGCCAAGTCAGTAGCATCATTTTCAATCAGTCGATATACAACCAAAGGAATAACAGGCAGCAAACGTGCGGCAATATCATCGAAAAATACGGGAAACCTGCCACATAAGTAAACGTGTCATGCTGTAGTACGACTAAGAACACTTTCAAGTGATTCCAATTTTCAATGTATGCTCTAAGTCAGATCTGGCGATCTGCTACAACTGAAATGGCACTTGTGATCAAACAGTTTAGATGTTGCTCTGAAAGCAGCTTGGAACTAAAGTTTATGCAACCTTAGCATTGAATACCATCACGTGTGAGAGTATTACATTCATATAGTGAACAACATGGGTTTTCTGGTAACACTCACACCTATATTATTTTTACATTTATATTCTCTAATCCGTATTCCACAAATTGATGTTAGGGGTCCTTGGTGGTCACATCTCAGTCTTGACTCTTGAATCATAATCTTATCGGAGAAGCCGACTGTCCCAGTTATTCATATGTATAGGTTATTAGCTCAACAATCTCAAATAATTTAGTGGTGCTTGTGTTCTAAATTGGATGTACTTCTAGATTGAACCTTCTTCTGTAGTCTGGCACTCTGGCCAAACGAAACAGATACCTCTGATAAGCATCAGTAAAGAGAGAACTACTAAAACAATACACTCGGCTTTTCAGAACCGCTTAAGTGGTATTTAACTTCACATCATCTATTAGTAGAGCATAATGCGTAAAGCAGCAACAAAGATCACCTATCCTTCCAAGAGAGATAATTGCCCAGGGCCTTCTGCAGATCCATACGTTTGAAAATTCCTGTATGAAGCCAATGCTCAGGAGGACCACGAGTCATGAAGAACAATCGCATTCTTTGATGAAGCTCTTGTCTTTCAAAGAGACTAATCTACAACCCATGTTGGGAAACAGGTAAATTACCATGTCAAAATCGAAAATACGGAGAAAACTTTAGTGCTGGGCAAACTAGAGTAGTTGATATGACAATTTTGAATGTTTAAAAAGAATCAGTGTTACATTACAGCTCTAAGGAGTTTACCATTTAACATGCATAAATAATCATTTTTTACAAGGAAGAATATATACACATATAAGATGGCGCTTCAATTCATCCTCACTATAGCAAAAGCAGAACCTTAGAAAATTAGGGCAAACATGTGTTGGCTAGAAGAACTATTGGGTTTCATGCTTAACAGTAGCAGACAATATTGATTTATGTATACTTGTATAGTCCACACTCAACAGTAATGGTTCTTCATGATCTTTGTCTACACATGCTTAAAGGGGTTGTTTGGCAGCTTACTTTATAGAGAATACAACCTTATTCATGGTTATTTTATGACAAATTTAGTTTCTGAATTTCTAATTATTACTTCCATTTAATTGCAGATGTTTGCATATATACTAGAAAAATCCCCACAATTAAATAAAAAGGAAGTAGCTGTTTTAAGAGCTAGGATCCCTGACATTCAGATCCAGCCCATATATCTCAAATGACAAGGATAACAACAGCAAATATTATTTACTGAAAACTCACCACAATGTGCAAAGCATGCAAATCATCATCGCGATCAATCAATGCAAGGACTAGAATATCCAATGGAAGCAACTCGTGAGTCCAAACAAAGAATGCCAGATTGGCAGAAGCTTTTGTAAGAAGATCCTATAAAAGAAAAACAGTTTGACTTTCTTGTTCACTAATAGTATTACAGACAATTATATAAGTGTTTTCAAAACTATCACCTGCAAGGGATGACCACGCTGAAGTTCCACATGAATCTGATGGAGCAGAACATCCACCATGGTGTAAATATTTGCAGTCACTTCTTCGGGAGAAAATTCTCTCAACACACGCGCCTGCACTTGTTCCATAGAAAGGTTAAAAAATAGTTCATATAATTTATGAAAATCGAGCCATTTCACATGATTAACACTTGTGCATCCTCAACAAATAAGCTTTCCAAAGCATGGTACAATAATGTCCTCACTACATATATGGGACGGTCTTTACTTAATGGGACTGCCATTAGATAACGAGACGGCAATTACACAATGAAATTTTAAGTTGTCTGTTACTTTATTTCACTTTTTGGAAAGCCCGTAAGCCCATTAGAAAAGGGCTGATATTTTTTTACTGCACCATATGATACACATTTTTAGTCTTCATTTATGATACTCATTCTTAGGGCTTGCTTGGGATGAGAGTAATTATTAAGGGAGTAATAGAGCTAAAATGAACTAAAAAATGGAGGGAAGGAATGGGGGTTGGAGATAGAAATGGGGAAATATAGTGTAATTGTCCCTCCATTAAGGGAGTAATTGTTACCTACCTCTCCCCCCAAGTAATGCATTACATCTCTCTGGAGGTAATAATTCCTCCCTCACCTCCTCTTTCCACCCTCCTCAACCACCAATCTCCTCCCATTTCTTCTTATTTTATCTCCCATTATTCCCTTAATAATTACTTCCATCCCAAGCAAGCCCTTAGTCTTCATTTATGTTACCTTTAAATTTAAGAAAAAATGGTAAACGAAAGCATATTGCATGTATTTGAGAAAAACAGAAAGGGAACGTTTCTGAAATTCCATCCAGCATCATCTGCGGGCCATTACTACACGCCTTAACATCCACACCATAATTCACGGCCACTACCACTCGCAACATACCACATTTTCATACCATGTTTCATAAAAAGAAATAGGAGAGAATTTTGATTACCAAGTTTGCACTATTTATATTTTCAGGGTGTCCATGCATCAATATCCAAGCACCGGCACAAAGATATTGGCGGTGTAGAGGAAAACTATGGCTGATGTATGTCACGACATAGGTAGGATCAGCTGATGGTGAAAGGAGTTGTGTACATTGATTGATAACAGTTGTCTCTGCCTGCCAAAACAGTACTTAGTATCAAGCCATTTTGACAAATTACACGAAGATAAATGCAACAAAAACAATTGATTTGCAAAGGCAATATAGTACCATTATCTCAATAAATAAGCTAAAGAAAACAAAGCTGTAAGTTGCAAGAAATAATGTTCATCATAGTCAGATAGAAAGCTCGTGAGCATTCTCATATTTAACGTGGAAACTCCATTATACAGGGTCAGAGATTTCGGACTTGTAACCAGATGAAGAGACTGTTAAACTTGAACATAGAGAGAAAAGATTAACAACCTGTTGCCATGCTTGAATTGCCAGTCCCCTTTTGTCTACTCGACCAACCAATGTATCACGTAGAACAGGAGGGAAATAACGTAGAGTTTTGTCAGACCATGTGTGCTGACTACTTGACAATATCTGTTCCACCATAGCTGGAAGATAAAGCAAGTGCTCAGCCTCAGCTATTCCACGTGTCTTGATTATAATAGCAAGAGAAACAATAGCAATACGGTTCAATGTTTCCGTGAATTCAGTAGGTCCCTGCAGTGAATAAAAACAGATTTAAAAATAATGTACTTCAACCATGACAAAATGGAAGTTAACAGTAACGAAAAACACATATCATCCTACCTTTCCCTCTTTCTTCACAGAAAAGAAATCTCTCAGGGAGAGAATCAGATTAATGCAAAGATTTTCAGCCAATCTAAATACACGATGTTCACCACGTTTCCCTTGCAAGGCAGCAACAATTTTTGTGACGTCATACATTAAGCTTTTGTTCTTCCCTTCATAACTACAAAAACATACAATTCATTTATCTCCATACAAAAATAAAACGTAAAATCATAAATAAGATTATTGAATAGGAACCGTATAACTAGGCTGTAGGCATACTAGGAAAAAGCTTATTAGCAATATGGATGGCTCCAAATGGCTTGTCTGCACACCAATCCCAAGGGCAAATTAGGCTTTTAAGGCTGGAGGCGGGAACTCAAGTAAAGAGAGATTCTCTTTTGCCAGGGGGGACTATTACTTCTAGTTCTAGTCTACCTACGCTGCTCCCCTTCTATACGAAGGTTGAGCCTATTTGATCACTGAACCAATCGCCAAGGAAAGTTGAATCCCACAGGTCAAACGTGAGGGTACGAAAGGATAGCTATTCAAGCATCGAGAAAGAAAAAGGTTTCATAATGGATTTAGGAGCTATTGACATATAGGAAATGGGATGAGTATGATTAACTAACACCATGGAGCGGTAAACTCCTCAGATGAATGGATTGGATATAGCCAAACGCGGAAAAACTTACTAAAATGTCCCTTGAACACTAAACAAATATACTCACCGATAGAGTGGAAGCAACCGGTAGTTCAATATTTCAAGCACCAAAAGTGTCACAACTGGCTTGCTCAATGTGCCTGGATTCCTTTGCGTCAAATGCTGCAAGAAGTAATGAAGTATGCATGACATGTTAAGCACACATGCTTATAAAAACTCCTAAAGAGTTGGACAATCAACAAATACCTATCGTAAAAACCCTCTCCTTGTCGCTCCCCAGTAATCAATTTTAACTCTATTGCACATATTACAGTGGCTAACATCAATCCACAGCTGTCATATTGAGGTGGAATAGCACAGTAAACATGTTGCAAGATGGGCATATAAATATTTGTGGAGAGAAGAACGAAAACTAAACAAAATTTAGGACAATCTTTTGAATTTTGAATAAAGAAGAAGAAATTTAAATCAGAGATATAAGTAACAAGAAAGTTAAGAGGAAAATGAATACGAAACCTTGGGATAAATAACAGAATACGGATAACAAAAGAAAAATAGAAGTAAAAAGATCAAAGACGATAAAATAAAGTCAAACTCCATCATCCAGATAAATTCTTCCTCAGGGAGTCTTTCCCTCGACTACACCTTTCCAACACCGTATTTTCTTCAATCCTACCTATATCACTCTTCTATCCAGTTTTTGTTAAATATTCCCCTGCCCCCCACGATCTTCTCTCTCTCACATTGTAAAGCCTCCAAGGTCATAGGAGCATTGAAGATACTTACACTGAAATGTGAACGAAACAATGAATGAGGCGCAATAAGAAGTAAACGTGCATAGGTTTCAACCATTGAAATGCTAGGAATGACCTGCAAAGGCAACCAATAATTCATAGACTAGTCAGAATCTTGCAACAGAAATGCTTGGCCTATGACCCTAGGAGACTTTAAAAAAAGACATTTATTAAAAATCTCGATCAGTAAGCCGTTTCTCATTTATTGGAAACACGCTCTGAAAAAAGACAGAAATAGAGAAAGAAAAACCCCTAGGAAATATGTTTCTTTAGGAATATGAAAGACAACATGAAATTAAACAATGATACTCCATGTCTCAATACATGTACTTCACGTCTTCAAATTTGTTTATTCCAAAGGAGAGTCACAACCATGGTTACCAGATTCTCTATGAATACGCCCTTACCGATTCGGATTCGCTCGTATAGAATGTGTGTTATATGTATTTTCAGTAAGCAACTTGATAGAATTCGCTTTTAACGGTTCGCAATTCATAGGGTACCAAGTGAATCCGGTAACCATGGTCACAACATTATATTACCATTGAACTCACTAAATATAGAATGTGATCAATTATTTCGGGACAAAACAATATGGAAACATGATCAGTGTTTTTTTTATCAAACAAAGTCGAGAATTGAAGACTGCAAGGGCACTTAAGTCAAAAAAATAAAAGAGAACAAAAAACTGAATGATATATTAAACAAATTTAGAACAGCAATCAGAATGTCTAAGGACGAAATCAAAGCACTGAGTACAGAATGATAAACTAAAGACATAAGGTTTCTGAACAACGTGTGAGGAACAAGGTCAATAGGTCATCAGCCACAGACACAAAACTCAACACAAGGTTTTGAAACATTTTGGTAGAAAAGCATGGATGATCTTTATCATACCACGTATAAATATTATCTTAATGAAACCCAGCATTAGTAAAATCATCACCACATAAATAATTACTCAATACCTGTCCAGAGAATAAAGATTCTTCCATTTGATATGCAAGTTTCATGCACAACTTAATAGAAAATCCAGAAAGTAGTGATATAGACAGAGGGGTTGTTTCCCGCATCACTACCAGTCTCTCATTAGGCTGTAAATTGGAGACCTGTAAAACTTCTGTCCCAGCAGCAGTAAGCCAAGTCATTACCATCTCACAAGCGGGCTGTGTCATTGTATAAGATACTACCCAAAACATGCCTACTGATCTGTCATCCATATTCATGTAATCGAGCATCCTTTCACCTAAATTCATAAAGTACGACGATAAGTGACATGAGCGCAGATAGTAGGCTTGGGATTCAGGCCTATTTTGAATGACGGGTGTGATGCTACGTTTTTCTAAACCTCTTCCCTTTTGTAACTTTTTTTCACAACACCTACCAAGAAAACCCTCAAAAACCACCTACCAAAAGCCAGTTTTGGCAAAAAAAAATACTCAAAAGGTAAACAAGTTTACAAAAATGTGCATAAAAAAGGTATTATTATCAGTTAATTCGAAAATAATTGATGATTTTCTGGAAAAATTAAATTGTTATTAAAAAATAACTGACTGTTGTTGTGATTATACTCCGTACAAGCTGTAGATACTACCAGCAACAGAATGAGGCCAAAGATACTCAACTCATAAAAACAACCGGAGCATAATAAAATCCTAAGCCATCAGATATGATGGTGTCGAATCCCCAACTAATGTTACTTCGACACTTCGCTTTGGTCGCGTGTCGCGTATCTGACACTTCACTTTGGTCACATGTCGCGCATGCCGGACACAATACGACACTTCGTAACTTCGTTTTTACCAAAAAAAATGAGAACTTAGCGGTAAATAACCGTATCCAACACTCCGAGTCTCCGACCCCGTGTCATGTCCGACATTTGCAGCTGAGTCAGAATAGCATGGCCCTCAACTAAACAATTTAAATACGTAACACACCAGTGCTATGAACAGGAGTTACCTTTGCTAACTTGCCTCCACCATTCATCTATTTGCTTCCCTTTCTGGAGCTGCTCTGCATTTAAATGATCTCTGGTTAAGGTATTCTGAGACCAAATCCACAAGGTCTGGGAGCTGGTTATAAACTCAAGCAGTATACTCTGAGGGCTACGAGGATCAGAGGTTTTTTCTTCCCTGTGAAATGATAATAGTTTTCTTGTGGTCTCTACCTGCAAAATGACAAACAAAAAAACACTTAATTTCAATGAAAAATAATATTTGGCCCAAAGCAGTGAAATGGTGATCCAGAACACGTCAGAAGGATGGTGATTCATACGGGTTCAGAAGAGCAGTGTTTGCTGTTTTCTAGTGCATTTGGTCGTAGCAGGATTCCCATTCAATTTCAGGGATTAGAAAAAGTAAATTATAACTTTTGGCAGGAATAGTTTGTCCGGCTTTGTTTTGGTTTATATAAAAATGTGTAATTTATGGTATTCAAATTAAGTTCCTTCAATGAAAGGAGTGCTGTATAAAGGTATTTCACTAAGGACATCTTGTTCTCTATTGCCCCTGGAAAGCTTTAGATAACTTTTTTTTTATTAAAGATATGTTGTCACTTACAAACACACAGTGAGACAAACTCGTGATAAATATGACCTCATATACAAAGTAGTAGTATTGGTTCCTTCCCCCATCTAGTGTGACATTTGAGGGAAGAACTCAAATACCTTTCTGGAATCGGTATTAAGAGCATTCATTACAAGTTCGACACGAATAATCTGTCCAAGCAGCCAGGTGACATGGTTGGTTCGCAGAATACTTTGATCATCATCTATGATACGTGAAACAAGCTTGTCCACAAAATCGACAAAGTCAATGCAACCACTTTTCATCAAAAAGAAGAATATATCGGAGAAGATAAGCCATTCTTGCCAGCAGTTCAGATCTGAAGACAAAAGCATCAATCAGGCCACTAGAATTGCCAACATTTAAGACCAAACACTAGGAAGAGTAAGAAGAATAAAAATATAAAATTGCCTAATTTTAAAAGCAAGTGAGAATAAATATAGTAGAATCACTTAAGGGTCCTTTTTAAAGTGAATTTCTAACCATATAACGAACTGTAGCGAATTGGTGTGGATGGACCAAATGTCCAAATGGAAAATGTAGACACTGCAACATAATGGAGAAAATCTTAACTCATTTCAGACCATAACTTAATGGTTGTAATGGCATGGTTGAATTGATTAAGTCGACCGAATGATCTGTGGCTCAATTCATTTTGGAGAAAATATTCTATAGACTGAAGCAGCAGCTACAACCTCATTTGTTCTTACACCATTCCAGTACTTGCGTGCATAAATGCTTTTGTCTCTTCCCTCACCGTCTTTTAGTGGAAGATAAATGGCATGCTCAAAGAACTCAGCTGAACCTTCTTAGACCACAATTCACCCATTCCCCTACACCCACAAACTATTCTCAAACCAAGAATCTCTAGCGATATTCCTTTTAGATCGTCCACTACCTAGCCCTAGAGTAGTGTTGCATGAAATATCGTAGTTCTAGACTTAAATCGATCTTAAACCAATTGAAAGAGTAATAGGCTACGAACACATTCACAATGCTGGGCGACGTATTACAAAAATTATTTACCCCGTCAAGTAGATGTCATCAGACTTCTGATATTCTTTATTGTCATGCACTTAGTTTCTGGCTAGGTTTTGCAAAAAATAAAATTACTCACACCTTTCAAAAAAACAAATATACAGTTTCCTATTCTTTTTTTTTTCAAATTCACTTTCCTCTTCTTATATGTTCATGATGTGAAAAGCCTGGAAGACATAATAGAAAAAGATATAGACTCTTGCCTGAGTTAGTCAACTTCAATAGTTCGACAATCCTATCAATAGTCGCCTCACAAATCATTTCACAAGTGAAAACAGCACCGGGAGTGGATACTATTGACTGTGGCCTATAACACGACGCTACAAGAAGCACACGCTTCCACCAATCTGGCGAAGGAGTTGTGCGTAAAGCATGCCTAATACATCGCAAAGCTCTATCCCAATCTAAACTGCCTTTCTGAATACAAGATGCCAATTCCTGTCAAATAAAAATCAAAACATTAGTGACAAAACAACCCTAGATATACCATAATAAAAGAGGCTCCTCTAATATCCAAGCTGAGAGAAAAGTAAAGTATCAGCAATTTTCTCTAGCTAATAGACTGGAACCGAGAGTGGGAATGGCTTCTGCAGGAAAACGAGGGCCTGAGCAAACTCTGAACGATAAACGGCCAACATCACCAACAACTTAGATATGAAGAGAATAATAAGATCTACGCCTCCATAGGATATATAACTTCATCCATACAAGGACTTTAACAAGCAAAAGACACAGGACTACACAGCACAAAAGAGGCCCTCATTCTTTTCTTAAAAACAAATCCACCAAAGAAGTTTTACAAATTGTCCAACTTGCTGGCTTGCTTTAGAATTGGGAGGGCGGGGAGGCAGCGTCTACAATCTATGGCGTCAACTACTGACCATATTGTTAATAATGTCATTTTTTACTATAATGCAAGTTTTCAACATTTGGCATCAACAACAGATTCACCTGTAAGAGATGCGGGATAGTTCTGATTTCACTCTCCTCCCTTAATAATTATCTTCGGCACTAAAGACTAGATAATGTGCGGAGCATTTTACCCCACCCATACCACGCCTAAGAGGGAAACATTTTCAGAGGCTGGGAGTGGTTCACATAGACATTGGCAATACAATATAGAATAATGAAACGGTAGCTTAAGTTTAACAAGAACAATCCGTCAAACTGATGAATCTTATGAATTGTCAACCTAATCTAGTAGAAGAGACAAAAAAGGTATGATGAGCAACCAAACTCTTATCAGCTTATGACATTAGGTAACTCCGATACTAATCTTACTAGTCGTATAAAAGTTCCTCCCTCCGCCCATTTGGGTTTACTGCATTTCGAAATGGTATAATTTTTAAGAAAGAGAAAAGTAAGAGGATATAAATTTCATAAAATAGGGTTTTCAGACAAGTCGCATTATTTGAAGGCAAGTGGATGAGTGGTATTATTTTTTTATGGGTGGTTTTCTGTCTTTTTATTTAAGGGCACTTCTGTTACTAAATGATTTGTAAAGAATCCAAATAAATGGACGAAAAGGAAATGCAGTAAATCCAAAGGAATTAAGGGAGTGTCACGTCGTATGAAAGAGTGCATATTAGATTATTAGATTTTGTGGAGCAAATACCGAAGAGATATTCAGCCATTAAAATGTTACTTTAGTAACTATGAAACAATCACCTCTCCATGCAATGGCTCCCCTAGAACACTTGGATATGTGATTGGTGAATAGCGCAAATTTGTTGCTGCTTCACTTCCTAAATGAGGTGTTGCTTGAGGCAAAAATCTCTGTGTGCCAAAAGTAGGGCAGTGCAGTTGGTGGTCTAACATCTGCATGTGCATCGCCATCATATCCCGTCGTCTATGAATCTCCATTATAAGCGTAAACAGGGAATCGTCATCTGGTATATTTTCTATAAACTGCAAGTCGCTGCGCAATAACTCATAAAATGGTACCCTGCACTTATCCTCCTTAACTAACAACCAAACAACATCTAAACAGCTATGAAGCCATTCACTCAGCAACTTAACAGGCCTCCAAAATTTTGCCGCATTAGCATCATCAGTATCTTGATGTCTTTGATCCCAATTGACCAGCCAAGCAAGCATGTGATGTAAGATGTCAACATAAGTCACGGGCTTCAGACTAAAATCAAGACCAGTAAGGATGATCTTGCAGCACAGTAAACGTAGACTACTTATAGCACAATCCCTTGTAGATGAATCGGCCTTTGAGGACAATAATGGAGTGTTGCTAGAGACCTCATTCAATTTTAAAGGTGACAGATTCATGGCAGGAGACGGGTCATTGGCGGATTGGGCAGGTGATCCTAAACCCTGAGCTGAAGTCAATGGAGAAGCAGGATTAGAGTGAAAAGTGGAAGAAAGAGGTAACACGCTTGTAGATGGCAACAACCCAGGTTGAGATGCAGTATTTGATGTGGTACCTTGACTTCCTTGGCCAAGGGCCATCTCAGCAGAGGATACAGCATTAAGAAGGGACGGCAAAAAAGTATCCCAATTAATATAAGATATAGAGCACAAGCTTCTAAGAGAAAACTGAAGAAATTCGGCTTGTGGTGAATGACTGCTACATTGCACAATCAGAGAAATTAGAACAGTTTCTGTCACCAAGCGTAGTTGCTCTTGATCCTGCCAAAAGGTCATGTTTCCAGACTTGAGGTTAGATTAAGAATGACAGGTAGAGAACATGAGGTGTGGGGGGAAATCAAAAGCTGTGTAAACTGGAAATTTGGCAAAAACTTACGGGATACTGCCTTAGAATTTGTTCAAAGTCTGAAACAAATTGATCATTTGGAGGAAGCTGTCTATTAAAAGCTGTTATGCGCTTCTGCGCCTTGTTCCTGGGAGAGAATTGAATCAGTTGACTTGTTCATGTACAAATGTCAGTTAAGACAAATACGGAGTATAAATGTCTGCAACAACAGCCATCACTGAAGTTACAAAAGGTATAGAGCAACCAGGCAGTGATATATAGTTTTCATATACACATATGCGAAAACAATAAGTGGACAATTTTAAAAGGAAAAAAATGATTTGCATACAACAACTTGTATTCCCATCCAAAGCAAATGCAACAGCAAAGGTGACAGTACTAGAACAAACATTAAAGGGAAACCAGATTGAAACAATTGAGCATATAATTGAACTGTTCAGTCTGCATACATCACTTTTATAGACCAAAAATCGCCTCTAACCCTAAACAACGAACTCAACATGAATAAGTCTATAATTTAGAAGCAAACTGCGTATCCTAAAGAACGAATATCCCACCATGGAGGAAACTGACTCCTGCTCCTTGAAACAAGATTCTCTAGCACTTCAAATGAAGAACAAAACAGAATGATTTTCCAAGAGGGCTCTTGGAGAAACACCGCATCTAAAACAGAATGATTTTCCTAGAGGGCTCTTGGAGAAACACCGCATCTAAGGCAACTTAGTTAATATCTCTCTCACAGTCCCAAGTTACTAAATCTAAGTAACGACATTGCATCTTTATTTTTTAAAAGTAGGTAGCAAAACTGCATCATAGCCACTTCAAAAACATTGAATTAACTAAACAACTTAAAGCAGCTACTTAATGTCTTCTCCAGAGTGATAATAAACCCAATCAATCAGCAATGGCACTTCAGTCATGAAGTGGCGGAACTAGGTAGCTAGCAAGGGCGCTCGTCCCAGCAGGATAATGACAGTTTTAGGTGAAATTTTCAAATATTTACCTAATTACATCACTAATACGCCCCAGCCAGAATCATTCGTCCCCCTAACTATAAATCCTGATTATGCCATTACACTCATGACCATGATTAAAAAGTACTCACAAAGTCACAACTACCTTACTTCGACCAGTTTCGACTTCTATTAAACGCAATTACTATCATTCGCAATGTTTTTCATCATACATAAGCGGCAAATTCTCATTTAAGACGGACATAAACATAGGCGCCAATAAAATTGAGCAACAGAATGCGCACAACCACAAAATAAAACAAGCAAAACAGCTCAAAATCAAACTTACGGCGGATCACGGGCCGCTTCGTCGTGTTTTTGGCGACCGCTCCTCTGAAATACCCATAACAATACAGAATTAAAAGTAAATTAAACTGCAACAACAATGGAAAACAGAACAAAAAAAATTAAAAAAAATACCCCCAAGTAGAGATTAAAGAGATCAGTGATGACAGGTTTAGCAGGATGGAATTGGTAAGATCTTAAAGAAGATGAAGATGCTCTTTGATTTTGCTCCATTAATTTGTGTTCTTCAATTAAATTAATTAAGGGTTTTGGAGATTAACGTTGTTGTGTTAGTGTTAAATTAATTTGGAGTCCACCGGACATGAAGACGGGCAAGTGCAGTCTTACTCATATACTCATAGACCCCTAGAGTCGATAGATGTTTGCCGGCTGCAAATCGCAAATTTGGAGACGGTTTTTTCAGAAAGATCTTTTATAACCGATTGAATAAAGAATCGGGGTTGAAAATTGATTATCCCTTCATCCAATTTTTTTTTTTTAAAAACATCCATTGAATTTTTCTTCGGAGTCAATTTTTTGCTTTGGTGTCTTGAGATTCGAGTTGATTTCACTTTGATATTTCGAGGTTTGGATGATTCTGCTTTTACATTTTTGAGGTTTTGGGTTTTTATTTCTTTTCATCTAGATGATCCGAGTATTCGAGTTTTGAAAATAGTTGTTCACTTTGTTGAACTAAAAAAGTAAATGGAAATTCTTACTTTTACCCCTCAATTTTAGGTTTTCTAACGTGTATCCCTCTTTTTTCATAAAAAAAACTTTGACCGTCAATAACTCTCCGCTACGAGTTCAGAAAACAGTAAAATTTTGTTTGAAATTGATCTTTTTTTACCAAATCTTCAATTTCAAAAAAAAAATAGCGATTTTTCAACTCGTAATCGGAAATTATGGTCGGTCAAAGTTTATTCGTTAAAAATACTTTGACTAACCATAACTCTCGGCGAGTTAAGAAAGCGGTAATTTTTTATTTAATTCAAGGGTTTTACGAGATAATTGGTTTGAAAAAAAATTACCTATTTCTGAACTCGTAGCCATGAGTTATTAACGGTCAAAGTTTTTTTGCAAAAAAAAGAGAGGTACACCTTAGAAAACGAAAAAAAATTGAGGGGTACAAATGAGAATATACCAAAACTAAAATAGTTAAAAAATTATTTTAGTTATGACATTTTCCAACATTATTAACTGCAAAATTATATGCTAAATTACATATTAATTAGAATTTTCACATATTTTAAAAAATATGCTAAAAACATAAATTTGGATCATGAAGTTCACTTTAGATCACCAGAGTGACAAATAAATCAAACCTTAAAATAAATAAGTGGATTTGTCTGAATCTTAGGCACCAAAATGAAAATTAGCTCAAACATCGTGACACTAAAATGGAAAATCCCTTTTAAAGTGCACTATTGGGCTGAAGCCTTTACGATAAATTGTTTGTACTGAGCAAGTTCGCATGAGATTGAATTTCAATTTGTCTGTTGCGGAGCTGTAGTCGATCTCTTAAAAAGTTGTTTTAAACACAGTTGAAAAAAAGTCTACATAGTATAAAAGGGGAAACATTTAAAGACTGCCTACTCTCCCCCCGCACCTTTTTTAGGAAATTTACATGACTTTTTTATTCCAAACATGGCTATATAAATATAGAACGATATGCATTACAATTACATAGAAATTATACACTATATAGAACAATATATTCATAGCAAAAAAAAAAAAAAAAAAAAAAAACATATTATTTTTTTTTCGGTTGAGCTGCGGCAGACCTAAACAAAAAAAAAGAACAGGTTTTTTTTTCTTCTCCTTTTCTGTTTCAGTAAAAAAAAAAAAAAAAAACACAGAACAATATACTACGGAGTATACATTTCCTCTAATATTAAAAAATTACGAATAAAAATTATAATTACAAAAATATAAATATAATGTGATCTAAGTATCTAACTATCAACCTCTTCAAATAATCACCCTCCGGATTGCAATTTTAACAGAGCACCTGAAATATAATATTATGTGAAAAAAAAAAACACCTAAATAAAGCAAAACAAATTAAATGTTATAAAATAAACTAAAAGTTATAGGTAAATAGTAAATATTGTAATAAATTAATAAAAGCATGCTCAAGATTATAATCCAGTTGGCACATATTTGGAAAAAGATCATATATACACTATGAAACAAATTTAAATCGTCTAAAAATCGAAAAAAAAAATTAGAAAATTATATTTATACTATGAAACAAACCTAAGCAGATATAAAGTGCACATTACATTATACAAATAAAACTAATAGCGCCTGTTATGACCCATGCATTTTTTGTTATTGTTTTTATCTTAGAAAATATAAATTAGAAAATTATATTTATAGTATATAACATTGCATTTATATTCTCACGACATTCACATTTAGTAATGCTCATTTTTTTGTTGTGGTAAGATTAGAATTAAAAACCTTGATAAATTTGAATTTAATTATTTTTTTAAAAGTTGTACTTTGTATGTGATCAAGCAATTAAATAAGTGACCAAGAGGTTATGGGTTCAAATCCAAATTTCCGAAATATCACAAGTGAGTTTTCGTACATGGCATGGAGGAGAAGCCCGTACACTTACCACTATTCAAGCCTAACGAGCATTTGAAGTGAGGGGCATTAGGATATTAAGATATTGATTGGATCTCAATCATCGCCTTAAGGTTTTGGTTGAAACGGTTATCTCAACAGATTATGAGTCCACCTATTTTCATTTAATGTCTACACATAATAACAAAATAAATCAGATATAAAACGACCAGACTAGAGAACCTTAACTCGAGAGTCGAGATCCAAAAATAACCCAAATACAAATACAATTATACAACCAAATCAAAATAGACAAGCTCACAAACCTAGCTCAAAAGTCGAGACCCAAAATTGACCCGAATACAAATTAAAATTATACGACCAACGTCCAACTACCAAGTCTCGAAGGTAACTCGATAACTAAGACCATCCCCAAGCAGAAGGTCGCCTTAATCGGGTCAATAGTTAATCACACCTTATTAATCTTGACTCACTTTCACCCTCCCAAGCAGAAGATCACCACTTTAGGTCAATACCCAATTTTTTGTTTACTTTGTTTTCCTCATTATTTGTGTCCAATCAATTAGAAGGTGACACCTATTAGGTCACCAAATTGACCTCTTCTACTTCAAGGTCACCAATTGACCTCCAATTGACATCTTCCACTTCAAGGTCATGCTAACATAGTGATTAATTATGAATTAGCATGACCCAATAAGGTCATGCCTCTCCTCTATGACCTTGCTTGGACATGGTGTAACCCTAACTTGAGAACCAAAAGTAGACTCAAACACACACATTCCCGCCAAAATTAGCATAAATGCAACTTTGGTGATCGCATTCCTTACAATCTAGGGATTAGGGTTTCACGAACCTTATAGTTTCGCAACAATGGTGATGATGAATTCGACACTGTTAGTCCTATTAAAACGTGCGGCGTTTAGTTGCTCGGGATTATTGGCGCTCAGGGAGGGGGAAGCGCGTGATTTGGTTGACCAGGAGTACACCAAGAAGGTGGTCACTGTTGAAACTATTTTTAATACGTTGATCGTTGCGGTGTCGGTGTTGGTGTTGGTTACTACCGCGGCTGAAAGTCCTAATGTTCCGGTTAGGGTTTGGGTTGGCGTGTATGCGGTCCAGTGTTTGGTTCATGTGGTTTCGATCTGGTTTGAGTATTCTCGTGTTTCGAGGAGGAGGAGATTGATTGATTTGGAGGCTGCTAACGATAGTGCTGCTGCTGCTGATTTTTTTGGAAGTTTGGCACAGGGGAGGTGAGGATTAATCAACTTGATTTGGTTTTGATTTTCGCTAATACTTGTGTAATGCGGTTTTACACAAGTATATACTCGTAATTGACATGGATACCTCTAAAATACTCTCTCTGTTCCGGTCAGTTGTTGTCCTATTCTATTTTGGGTCTCAGTCAATTGTTATCCTTTCTATTTTAAGAAAGAATTTGATGAGCAATTTGATCTTTCACACCCAATTTAGTCGACTTGTCATCTTACAATTAGCCCCCTCATCTTTGTGCCAAAACCAAAGGATCTCAATTGACCGGGATGGAGGGAGTAACTACTTTACCTAAATTGTGTTGGCAATTTTAGAGTCTTCTGATTGTTGTTACGTGTGTGATTTTATTGTCGCGCAGGGAAGGAATGTTTAACTTAATCTTTGTGCATGCATTGCATTGACAACTAGGTCTTACTTAAACCTGTGATAGAGCTTTGATGAAGTAGAAAATGAAGGACAGTGTTGACTGATGGTGGTGGAAGGTAGAAATGAGGAAGAGTGTAATTATTGCTCCATTAAGAGGGCAATAGTTACCCTCCTCTCATTTAAATTACTCCCTCCGTCCGGTCATTTGTTGTCCTATTTCATTTTGGGGTGTCTCAGTCAATTGTTGTCATTATTGTGCTTTCTATTTTAGAATTGCATTCGATGAACAATTTGATCCTTCACACCCAATTTGGCCCACTTGTCATATTATAATTGGCCCCCTCCTCTTTCCTTGGTTTTTGTGCCAAAACCAAAGGACAACAATTGACGGGGACGGAGGGAGTATGTAATTACTCCGTATGGGGGTAATTATTCCACCATCAACCATCAAAATCATCCTGTTTTTTTCCGGTTGTAAGCTATATTACTCTGTTAATAATCCCTCAATCTCAAGCGAGCCCTAAATGTAAACTCGACACAAGCATGTAAGGAAGCACTTTATCACTTTGGACCCTTCATCCTACACAAGAAGAACTAGTGTGCTTCTCAATGCAATATTGCATTGAAATAGTCATCACTTGTCCTTTTAGTAGTTAACTGAAAGTCCGTCCTTTAAAGAAAAATAATTTTAGGCTATATTTAAACGTGATTCCTGAAGCTAGTGGGCCCTTATTAAAATGCTGCAGACCTGTCTATTCATGTTTTTAGTTTCTTACTGAAAGTGAGTGCATCCAGCATCAATGCCTTATAATAATTGTGTGCATAAAGTTGTGCTGCCGAGAAGAATTTTCACTATATTTTACGTTTCCATCAGCTTGTGTACCAGGTTTATTGTTGTTTGGTCAGTCACAGACTCACAGTTTGTTTTTTGATAGTTCATTCATACTGTTTTTTACTTGTGCGTTCATGGATCAGCTTTGCTTATCGATGTGACTCCTTGAACATCATGGCATCGTTCGTTTGGACGGGTGTTGGCCTCTATTGGGTAGAATCTGGTGGCAAGCTACTTCAGCAAAATGCTCCAAGGCTGTATGGGTATGCTCTCCTTCATTTTCAGTCATGAATTTAGTATTCTCAGTACATAATAGATTAGTAGGACTCAGAATAAAACACATGGGTAATGACTAATGAGCTACGATTTACAAAGTCTCATTTAAATATATACGTGTGTTGCCATTGTCCTTGTTGGCTTATTGCTACGTGGTAGGAATTTATTTTGTCCTTTTGGCTTGGCTTTTCATTTATGTTTGTCTAGGCTGTTACAGTTTGTTTCAATTTGTTGTACTCTTGCCTCCCTCTTTCTCCTTCCTTTTTTTTTACCTCATTTCAGCAATGGTTCCACATAACAATCATGATAGCTCGGTAGCTCAACCCCAAATTATTTTTCCTTCATGATGGCCTTAGTTCCCCATTGGGAAACAGTTTTTTTGTGTTGCTAACACAAGGGTAAGATTGTATACATCCGACCTCTTTACTCCACAATTAGGGGGAGCCATTGAGGTGTTGGGGTAATGTTGTTGATGGCCTTAGTTAACCTCTCTCATTCCTTAAAATCTTTATCATCACACGATCTTTTATGTAATGTGTGTCAAGTTGTCAACCCTTTGTTGTCCCTTAATACTCTCACCTGTTAAAAATACTGAATATAAATATTTATTATCATACTCTATGCAGCCCCTATGTGCCAACCTACCACGAGGCTCACATAGCATACCCCAGGCGCGTTATTACCTTTTTCTGCAATGTCAGTGTGGTTAAGAAGAGGTGTATTGAGAGGAGCACCTTAAGCATAGCTTGACTGTAGTTGTAGAGACACATGGTTGTGTTCATGTTCGGTGTCTACGGGACACAATAAGCGCCTAGGAGCAAACTTGTTGAATTTCCTTGCACGGCGGGGTGTTTGGTTTCATTCTAATGCATAATCTATGAAGTGCATTAGGGGTTGAATTGCTTATATAGCATCTTTATTGGATAATACAAAACGTGCTTTCAACTTTTCCAAGGTTTCTACTGGACTCTCACGTAGTTAGCATGGAGGACTCTGCGGCTTTGTACTTCCACAATTGCTTTTTTCAGGAGAATGTCTGTGTCTATTATATATTTTTTTAGAACACCTTCCGTTTTGTTTTCTTACTTGCTTGGTAGTGGTACTTCGTCTGAGCCACCTCACCATACAGGCATACATGCTTCGTTGCTTCTTTTCATATACTGTTATATGACAGTCAGAAATTTACAGTAGTTAACTAGAAAAATGCTGTGCTTTAGCTTACTTTTTTGTTAACTAGAAAATTACAGTGGTACCCTTATTAGTCAGGCAGTCAGCTATAACAGTGTTTGATGTAAATTTGTGCAGGTTGGCCGTGTCTTATCTGGCATATGATGTTTACTTTGCCATATTTTCTTTCATAGGGATCGCCCTCTGTTGTTGCTTGACGCGATGCTTTGCTGTAATCCCGTATCGAGTGCCTACTGTTGCTGGACAAGTATGAGACTATATTCTTGGACTAAATGTGTAGTTTTTGTGGAATCTTTACATACTGGCTATGTTTTTTTACGCAAAAAGCAGGAGGCTTCCTCAGAAGCAGACCTCAATGTGCTCCCTGGAGTGCCTACTGTTGCTGGACAAGTATGAGCCTATATTCTTGAACTAAATGTGTAGTTTTTGTGGAATCTTTACATACTGGCTATGTTTTTTTATGCTAAAAGCAGGAGGGTTCCTCAGAAGCAGACCTCAATGTGCTCCCAAAATACACATTTCATATGTATAGGAATTTGGAAAAGCCAAGTGTTGGTGCTGGAGTGATGGTGCCTATGGATATCAGTAGTGGAGACTCGGGAGCTGAACGTGTTGTTTTACCTGAGGATTCAGTAAGTGCTTTCTTTATATTCTTTTTCCAAAGTTGTAATTTTCCTTGTAAAAATACTGTTGCTGGGGTGATTGTGCAATTTCTTACTACTGATCGTGGTAGTGTCTGCTTTTTTGAACCCAAGTACTATTAGAGGTGAGCTTGATACAAGTGCTTCAACTCGGGTTTCTTAGGGTTTATGTAATAGATCAACTTACAATTGTTGCTGTACATCCCAATAACGCAGGAGTACCCTAGTGACTTAGTGAGCCTTGTTTCTTAAGCCTAAAACAAAAAGGGTTCAATTTTGACCAATGGAGTAAATGAAATCTCATCATAATCATTAGAGTAGGATATAATATCTTGATATGGGTCATTTTTCATCATCACAATTATTAGGGGGATACAGTTAGAACTTAGAAGTAAGTTACATAAACTCATATGGCTAGACAATCATTAGACACAAGACAAAACACACCTTTAGGTGCACATAAGGCCACACATCCACACATTCAAAGGTATGTAAACCTCGCCATGGATGAGTTTGGTGGCACACTTATAGTGTGAAGTCTGCGAACCTTCTTATTTTAGAGTTGGGCAGCAGCACGATGTCAATGGGTCTGAAGCTAGGGTAGCATGTGTCTGTCTGGTTTAGCACACCAGTATGATACTATGATGTCCAAGTTTACTCTGTAACTGGCAGTGGATCAGGGCTCAACTTAATGAATGTAATTCATTGGCATTCATAATTCATAATTTCATCTTTTCTTGAGTCAGACTTATATTGGGCATCAAATTGATCAACTGGGGGGTGTTTGTGAAAGATTCACTAAAGGTGCAAGGACCGACTTTATTGATAATGACAATTTGAATGGAACTTTTGGTATTCAAATTTAACCCATTAGTGATGATAGGTTGTGTGAGTGTCCCACCTGCTAATAGTTTGATAGCAGTGCTTGGTGAAAAAAAAATCCTGTGCATGAAAATTAAGTTTTCAGGGCTTTTAATACCTGCCAGGCTACCATGATATGACATTGTAAATTGTACGAGTAATAGCTTTGAAGGTTACAATGACCACATTTTGAGTTTGTATGCGTCACATTTTGGCCATGATGGCTCTGAAACCGTGATTAAATACCGTTGTTCAAACGAAATTGGCCCATATACAATGTATAAGAGGCTTGGTGGTGAATATTCTGAATAAAGATTGATATGTACGACATATAAATCCTTGTGTGTGCTTATAGATTTTGGAGACCCCTATGAAATCTTAACCAGCTGATGGCTAGATTCATTGATTTCGGGAAACCATGTAGACATGTAGTGGGCATAGATCCCAGTTGCCCTGTACCATGTTAGGAACTTGAGTACGGTATTTCACATTTATTACTCTGTAGAATTATGTGGAGTACCAGCTGGAAACTGATGTCTAGTTCTTGATATATGGTATCGTAAAGTTCCTCCCATCTTGCTACTTGTGAAAGCTCTTTAGTCTTGAGGCACAAGATATCTTATGGCTATCGTTGCTGTGTCAATGTCACATTGAATGGCCTTTAGGAAGGTTTCGAGAAAATGTAAAAAAAGCTGAAGATTATCAGTTTATTTTATTTTTATTTTTATTTTTATTTTAAGTTCTAATATTGTATTAGTTCATTATGGCCCTTGCTAATTTGCTATAGCTAATGCTAAATGTGTTCCAACTTCTAAAATGCAAAATTGCCGACTCAGCGCTTTTGTGTGCATTACGATTTGCCAATTATATTCTATACTGACTGATTATTTATATCTTTGTATTAAAGGAATGCTGTATCTGCCTTAATTCATATGAGGAAGGGGTAGAGCTCCATGCACTACCATGCAATCATCACTTTCATGCTGCATGCATTGAGAAATGGCTCAATATCAATTCAACATGCCCTGTTTGCAAGTACAAAATTCGCAATGGGAGCATCGAAGTTTGAACATGCTAGTAACATTTTGTTTACTGTTTGATGACAGAGCTTTTTTCTTGGTGTTCGAGATCCGAGTTTTTGGTTTCATTGTAGACGATCAATGAAAGAAACAAAAACTATAGCCCATTACACTGCGTACGGAGTACATAGTTTCATTGTATCGGACAGAGGGTTGGTACCATGGACTATGGTACTTATTGGTGTTCGAGATCCGAGTTTTTGCTACCATTTAAAACGTCAAACCTAGGGACTATGGTACTTATTGGTACCATGTGAATTTCCAGGTAATTAAATAAAGTGGTGAAATTTGATCTGAAATTGAGGGTTGCTAGGCTTAATGCTAAACTGCAAGCGCGCTCCCAAGCCTTTGGAATATGTTCGGTTAAATACTAGTTCCTTTATCGTTGCCCGAGCTCAAGCAGAAGCTTAAGTCGATCTTAAGCTCAACAAGGCTCAGATTAATCAAAGTTCACTTGAGATCTTTTTTTTTATTTTTTTTTTATTTAAGTGGATTTTAAACATTTTGTTACTGTACTAGTATAGATCCCGTACTACAGTACGGTATTTGTAGAAAATTGTGTTAGAGAAAATTGCAATTGAAATGTTACACCATTAATCATTTTACATA
>VHZZ01000041.1:410431-456859 GCA_009801015.1 Silene noctiflora | reverse complement strand
GATTAGGGAAGACGACTTTTACCTTTATCAACAACCATTATACCATGTTTACTTCAATATTTTCTTTTTGAACATAAAAGTTCAGATAAAAGATAGGTTTTGCCCGGTTCAAGGTTAGCCAAACCACCGGTCTCTTTGATCTTTATATAGCGCTGTTTATAGATTGCCTACCAATAAGTCTATATTCTAGCACAACGGGAGTCGAAACCCGACCTCAAAATAAGAAGCTAAACTCTGAACGCTTGACCACGAAATCAAAAGGTGAACTCTTTACCATTAAGGTCAATAATAATTAATCATTGAGTGTTGATTTTCGCAGTACACATTTTACTCACACAATACACATTTTCCAATGTTGCCTCTCTCATTTCCTCTTCTCTCAATCTGTCTCATCTTTTTCTCTCTCAATTACAAACTCATTGTACTATGCAAAGAAAAAAAAAGTATCGTGCATCTCCTCCACCTAACAACAACTCCTACAACCACCTGGTCCACCCCTCCCCACCCACTTACACCCCGCCGGCTAGCCTTCTCGTCGACCGCTGGCAACCTACACATCGATCGTCGTCAGATCGTCGACCACTCACAAGCAACCCCATTAACCATCCTCTAAAACCGAACCCCACAACTCCACCCACACTTACCACCAATCCATCATCATCCCGTCCGCCCCTGTCTGCCGACCACCACAACGTCGCCCTTCCACCTGCCGTCTGATTGCAACCACCAGATTCTTCTGACCACTCTTACCCCTCTGATAGTGGCTTTTGTCGCGCAAGCCTATCAAACAAATTAACCATATAACCTAACTATGTAGTAGGGAAGTAGGGTGTCGAATCCACGAGGATGGTGTGGTGTATACTCGGTTTGCTCAAGTCTAAGTTTAGTCAACAAAGGAAAGAAGTGATTCAATTAACTAAATCTTAAATAAAGCAAGAGAGAAACGAGAATAGCTAGTATTAGGATGCAAAAAATGGATGAAAAACTAGGTTAGTCGAGTTCACCTAGGTAAGGTAGACAAGAACGAGTAACAAACAAGGAATGAGTAAAGGAATGGTTAAGGATAAGACACTAATTTCTTAGGTCACCGAAAGTTCAACTCAAAGCTTTCACTTTGGTCACAACTCAACAATTAACACACAATCAAACATCCATTTCCACTTTCATTCAAAGAGATGTCAAGCAATTGTCAAAGAAAGATGAGAGMTTTCACAAACACATTTCATCGAACACCTTATATGCATGTTAATGAAAGCCAAACAATTTACCCAAACCCAAATGTTAACTACTCATGTTCATAGTCAAAYCCCTACTTAAGATTCCCCTAAACCCTAGAAGAGGACTACTCACTCATACTAGAAGAACACAAGTAAACAATYKAAGAAGAAAACATGAACATGGTGACAAACATGATATAAACTCAACCAACAAATAATAAGAACAAGGAAATGTAAACAATTGAAAACAAAGTGAAATAAAMGAGAGAATTATACCAAACTAGAAGAAAGATTGAGACTTTTTATTAATAATGGGAGAATTCCTTCAAAATCTTCACTTACAAACCCAAATACAAATGTAAACTATTGAACTTATTTAAAACTAGGCTAGATTACTAACTAGTTGGAGCTTAATTGAGGAAAAATTAGTGCTTACTTAAAGAAATGCTTAATGTAAATTATCAAATATCTTAGATCTAGGGTTATGTCTCATTACAATTAGGGAGGGGGTATTTATAGTTTGTCTCAAAATTGGGTCAAAATTACAACATGGGCTTCAACTCGTAACAGGTGGTCCGAGCCGGTTGACCGACCGCCGGTGGTCGTACCGGCTGGGAGTCTTCTGTAAGATTTTGGCAAAAAATGGAAGTCACCAGGTATGCACAACCGATCAGCCGGCTGCCGGTGGCCCAATCGGCTGGGAGTCTTGTATGAGTTCTTGAGAAAACTGAAACCATCAGGTATGCACGGCCGGTCAACCGACTGCCAGTCGGGAAGTTTCTGTAAGTTTTTCCCAAAGTCTTCAAACTTTCATCCTCCTTGCACTCTCAGCTGGTTGGCCGGCTGCCGGTTTTCTACCGGTCGGGAGGTCCTGTAAACTTTCTTCAGCTCTGGTTAAGTGGGGGCTCTCCCAGCCGGCTGCCGGTTGTGTACCGGCTGAGAGCCCTTCTTCAACTTTTTTCCTCTTCTTTTCCTCTAAGTCTTGGAACCGGCCCCTTTGGCTCCTATTTCATCGATTCCGTGTCGAATCCTATAAAGTAGGACAGACAATCATAGTACGGGAAATAAGAGGTAAAATGCACATAGGGGCACGCGAATCCGTGTGAAACGGATTATAACGTAAATAAATGAAGGAGGAAAGGTGACTAAAATAAGCACTCATCACCCTCCTACCCCACATCGCTCCTCACCACGTCCCTCACTCCGACATCGATTCCAATAGCTAGACCCGCGTCTCCATCCACCCATCTACCTAACAACCCAGCTCTCCATCCGCGCCCCCTAACCACCATGAACTACCAAGCCACACATTGGTAAAACCAAAACCCTTAAACCACAATTGTAATACAAAAAAATTGGAACACAACACTAGTTTCACGTATAATTTCTAATTAACGAATCAAGATTGTGTTTACTTTTGAATTATAATTCATAATCGATTTAGGAGGTTATATACTTATATATTAGAATTTGAGAGAATTTGATTTATTAGGGTGTGTAGTATAAGGGTATACAATAGTAAGATGTGTAGTACAGAGATATACAAATGAAAACAATTGTAAAAAATGTAATAAAATGAGTAAAATACATACAACGAAAATAAACTCCGAAATCCTTGTATTTATCGAAACAACCCTATACCTAATTTGCCAATTTGCAAATTTTATTGAGAGGAATACAAGAATCATAGCCGAGTGCCCACCCCATGAGCCTACCGAAATGGACGCCTAAAAATCATAAATTGGATTCTACGAAGAACAAGGCGTCAATTTCCCCCCAGATTTACCCACCAACAACAAACCCCCTCTTCCCCCATCCCCAATCTTCAATCATCAACAACAATGTCATCCGATCAACCCACCCCACCCCCACCACCACCACAACAACAACCCCAACACGGACACGGACACGGAAACGAAACCGAAGAAGAATACTACTTCTGCCATCAATGTAACCGAACAATTTCAATCCCCATCCCACCCCCTTCCTCCTCAACCGAACTCTCTTGTCCACGCTGCCATGGCGGATTCCTCGAACAAGTCAATCTCCCTTCTCCACCTTCCTTACCACCTCTTCATCATCCCTTCCCTTTCCTTTCTCCCTCTTCCGATTTTAATCCTTTCAATCCCGTCGATCTTTCCTCTCTCTTTTCCCCTTCCGCCTCCTCCACCACCACCGCCGCCGCCACCGGTACACTCGACCCTGCCGCCGCCACTGGGGTGTTTGATCCGTTCACGTTTCTGCATAATTACCTTCACTCTATGCGCTCCGGCGGTGCTAATGTTCAGTTTGTTATTCAGAATTCTGGTGAAGACGGTTCGCCTCCGGGTTTTCGTATTCCTGCTGCTAATCTTGGGGATTATTTCTTTGGCCCTGGCTTGGAACAGCTTATTCAACAACTTGCTGAAAACGATCCTAATAGGTGATCGTTTTTCGTCATTCAATTGCATTACTAGTTCGCCCCTAATCCGTTTGTAATCGAGTTTTTGATCGATTTTATTGCCTGCTGTATCGTTATTTTATTGCATTACTAGTTCGCCCCCTCCCTCTGGAATCGAGTTTTGAGTAGATTATTCTATTGCGTTACTATTTCGTGTACCTAGAAATTTTGTTGTATTCATGAGAATTGTTATTCTTTTGTATTACTAGTTAGTTAGCCCCTCCCTCATAATCGAGTTTTGAGCCTATGATGGAAAGTGATCCTAAGAGGTGATCGTTAATTGTTGTTTTATTGCGTTACTAGTTCGTCCCCCTAGAATCGAGTTTTGAGCCTGTGTTGGCCAATACAGGTATTATATGGCTGAAGGAGGACGGCTAGCAGCCTAGTAGGAGCAATCACACCTTTAGAATTATTCTTTTGCATTACTAGTTCGCATACCTAAAATTATTATTCTATGTTCAATATTTTTGTTTTTGTAAATTACCCTATTGTGTTACTAATTTGCAAACCTAACTACCAGTATTTTATCCTCGTATCATTATTCGATTACATTAGCAGTTCATGCCAGAATCGAGTTATACAGGTAACTCATGGCCGAGTGAGGAGGGCTAGTAACGGCTGTCACACCTTTAGAATTATTCTATTGCATTACTAATTCGCGTACCTAGAATTTTTATTCTATGTTTGAGATTTTCGTTTTTGTAAACTGCTCAACTGTGTTACTAATTTGCAAACCTAAGAGTTTTTATCCCGTGGTATCGTTATCTTATGGCGTTAATAATTTAGCTCCCTCAACATCTTAGGGGAGTATAATTCCACGGTAGAAACTGCTTTTCCCATGGGATGCATTTGATAGAAGACAGAACATAATTTTTATCATGTCCAGTTATTTACTAGTATCTCTGTGGATTCTGCTCGTCGTATGGCAATATTGTTACTGAATTTGATTATATGCTTCTGGTTTTACTGATTTGGACCCTTGGAATTTGAGTCGCTGTTGGTTAATGTAGGTATGGGACTCCACCAGCTGCGAAGTCGGCAGTGGAGGGGCTCCCGTCAGTGGATGTGACTGAGGAAATGCTGCAGTCGGACTCATCACATTGTGCAGTGTGTATGGATGAGTTTGAGCTTGGTGCACAGGTGAAGGAGTTGCCTTGTAATCATGTTTACCATAAGGATTGCATTGTTCCATGGCTGGAGTTGCATAATTCGTGTCCGGTCTGTCGCTATGAGCTTCCGACTGATGATCCTGATTATGAGCAGCGGTCCCGTGGTGTGGTGGAGGGTGGGGAGGGGGAGAGTTCTGGGGGTGGTGGGGTTGGAGGTGGTGATCAGGTATCGGAGAGACAGTTTCAGATTTCGTTGCCTTTAATGCCATTTCGAGATGGTGGAGAGAATCCCAATTTTGAATCCGAAACCAGGCAGGAAGACCTTGATTGACGGCTTTTGCTTCATGGTGCTTGTGCTCAAAAGTAATTTTCCATCTCTTTCTTTCTTTGTGTGGTTTGCTGGTTTTTGCTCCATTTTAATTGGTTTTCTTTGATTTAATACTTCTTGTTGTGTTATCTTGGCTTATATGATCTAGGATTAGGTTAATATGGTAGGGTTGTAATGTAAACTGAATAGATTAGTTGATTATAGGTAATAATGTAATATTGACTAGCAGAAGGTATTGACAATGTTGACTACAAGAAGATTAGAGAAGGTAGAAAAAAGAAGTTTGGCAGCGTTGGTTATCCCAGTTGTGTCAACCTCTAAATTGTAGCCTCATAGGAAAATATTATAGGCTGAAATGTACAATCATTTGATTGGAATTGTAAGGTAAGTCAGGTTAAGTGTATAGTTTATTGCTGAAGGGATTCCAAGTCTAATGAATATTGCCTTCTTCATTTCCTGATTGGTTAAACTTTCAGTTGTGCATGCACAACCTCGTCCATTGTCTCCCTGTTTTTATGGTCTCATGCTCTTAAGGGATTTTTAGGCTCAACAGGTGCTAGGTAGTGTCTAGCTCAAAGTATGAGGATTACTTGTTGACTGGAATGATTCTTGCCTATGGCATTATATTTTGCATTATAGATGCTCGCTTGGAGTTTGGGCAAACTTGTGTCTGAAGTTGTTAACTACCCCAGCTACCTGTGGCCTTGATTAGTATCAAGATGCCTTTGTTTTGCAGAGTTTGGTAGTAGTGCATTCCAAGTAATGCCCCCTTTATTGTACTGTATAATTTAGGTATCTATAAGGAGCGTAGATTGTAATTACATAATAGCCCTTAAGAATGCTGATTTTAAGGCCATATATAGGTTCTTTTGGCATATTCTCTTGTTTAGTTTAAAAAAGCATGTCTGGAGTGCCCCTAAATGCACACCTTTGATGAGGCATTAGCCAACATGCCTCTGTGCATTTTAGGTGCGCCTTTTAGACAAGACTGACCTAACCAAGCTAACTAGTACGAACTTTCCATATATTTTTCTTCTAAACCTTAGTTATGCCATTTCTTTTCCCCATTATTCCCAAATTTTACTCCTTCACATGTTAGCCAACTTGAAAACTCCCATAAAGGGTACTGTTACCCAAATTTTATTTGGAAAATACAAATTTGTAATAAAACTTAAGGGGCCTCTCCTTTGCCTTGCGCTTTGCGCGTCGTCACGTTTGCCCCTTATCGCCTTGGTGCGGCTTGCGCCTTTTTAAACTAAGTTCTCTTGAGAGACGTAGACTATTACATGTTATTGTTTCTATTCGCTGAGTATTCAAACTTTTCTTTGCTTGTCGGATGTAGTCCTTTGATTACTTGTGGTGAGTTTTTGCTAAAGCTTAAAGGTAAGAAACTGCTTTATCATAACTGTGACCCTTAAGGATAAATTTTAACAATTGAAGCTAACCCAGGCAACTCTTGCCTCGGAAACGAGTTGATGAACTAGCCACATATTATTACTGTATATATAAAAGGCCTTGCACCCTCGATTGTGTATACAAGAATCACCAAACCAGGACATTTCCCAAAACCTCCATCAGCCTGGATTAAGCTTTTGGTCATAAGGATATTTTCGATTTGGTTACACCAACTTTTTCGTACCTAAAACAAATACAATATTCACTTAAGAATTTCACGTTTTACTAGCATCATACTGAATTCGCATTTTACCCCTAAACAACTGGCTAACACGAGGTCTTTGCAAATGTGGTGGTTTTGTCAATTAGGTACCAAGTTTGGTTGTTGCTGTGTAATCCATTCTTGGAAAAGGTTTTGGGCTAGTTGCTTTTTGTATGAATTTATGTGGCTTATGATCAGCTTTATGTCAGTCAGTTTCACGAAACAATCTTTTTTGTGTGTGCTCTGTAACGTGAATGTATTTTACTAGTCATGATACTCGTATGCATGCTATTTTACTTTTCCGATACATGTCAGGCTGTTGTCGCTGAACCTTGTTTATCCATGTCCGGCAGCTATCAATTCGTCAACTTAGTGTCATATTTTCAATTATCTTTTTGGTAGAGGCTTTTGCTATAATCCTCTTGCTTTCTATCATAAATGACATACCTGTACTGTAGTTACATATTTCCAACTAGAAAAACAGCAATTCAAGTACTCCACCTATTTACCAAAAAAAGAATCAGGCAAAAGGAAGAAACAGAAAGAGAAATGGAATGGTGCTTATGCCCTAATAAATCACTATACATCCATTACATAGTGGTTTCCTTCTTAGTCCGATGAGCCTGCTCTTATGCTGAACAGTTATTTGACTTCGAATTTGCTATCTTTTCATATGTAGTGACAAGTTAGAACAGTGCATCTTGTGTGTATTTGCTTCAGAACATTAGGTGTACGCCTTTTTCTCATGTCTTGAGCGTTGTCGTCACAGGCCCTTTTTGCCCAGATGTGCCTCATGCCTTTCGGAACCAAGCATTTAATTATCTGAAAATTAAAGTCTAGTCAAAGAACCTGTAGTGGAGACTGCTTTTCTTTTGAACAGTACTCATGTGGGGCCGGTTAGAAATTTCAGCTTAAGTACTAGATGTGTATGTTAATCTTTCTAAGCCAACCAAATACCTTAGCCAGATCCACAACGATGTAAACCTGATATCGCCGACAGAATCAGATACTGGGAGGAACACACACAAAAAAAAAAAAAAAAACAGAGGGAGTACTATCTAAGAGCTCACAAGCAGCTGCAGCCTTCAGGAGAGACACCTAATTTTCTGAATCTGATTTATAATAATGGTGACACTATATGATACTGCATGATTATCTTTTAAAATAGCTGTTAATCTGCTACTCCCTGTGTCCCAGTGAATACTTTACGTTTCGTTTATTTTGTGAGGAAAAAATAAAGCAAATAAACTATTGACTGGGACGGAGGGAGTATGATATTATGCTATGTTTAAGATTATTTTTTCAAAGTGTTACATGTGACTTTAATAACCTGATATACTGCTTTAATTTAAGCTATTAGTGGACTGAAATGCTCCTTTTTAGGGATCTCACTCCTGCTGTCTCATTATGTTTTTCTCATTTGTATGTTTCAAGTTTTCAACCATTTCTGTATAACCTGATATTTTTAATAACTGTGCCTGAGTCATATGTAAAGAATTGGCTGACACAGATGGAATATTTGTTAGAATCCTTGTCCAAGTTGTGATATCTATTTTGTCTTAATTTCTTCATACACAACTTTTATAGGGTTTTAGCTTGTACCGAGTGTTGCAGTCATTAATCTAGAGGATGCTACCGTGAAGCTTTTGTTGTCATCGTGCCATGGCTTTGTTGAACATGGAGCTGGTTTCTTGTTTGTGTTCAGAAAGACGCCTTAGGTCTTGGCACATTGATACAACAATATGGAAAGGCCTTCACTTCTTTTTTGGTCATTTACAAATTGGTCTTTCATGCTTGACCTGTTTGAACGTCTTTGGTACAAAATAAGGCCATCTTTTGAGATCTTTTCAAGTTGTATGAGTATGGTCAGAGTTGGGGCTTCAGGGCCGAGATGAGATGATTCTGGGTGCACCATCTTGATTTTAGATGCGTGTTAGGGTTTTATGGGTCTTGTTGGCTACTCCGATTAGTTTAGGTTCAATATGCGAGACAACTCTAGATAAAAAATATGCAACTTTTTCACACAATAGTCATGTCTAACATCCGACACCATGTTGCTTCCGACACTTTCTAACATTTCCATTTTCGTGTACTTTTGTGGTTATTGTAATTTTTGATTCCACTTTTTCCCGCAGCTTGCCTTTTCCATCACATCTTACTGGTACTTGTTAGTTCTTCCACCCAAGGAGACAGGTAGATGTGAAGTTTTACTCCCTGAGGGATTACCCCTTTCAATCTCCTGGCCTGCATTTTACTTGAGCATGTATTGGCTAGAAATTAGAGCTAGTTTGGTGTACGTCAACTGATGCTGCTAGTGCATTAGAACACAAGTGATATTCATGAAGCCTAAGAAAGCTTTAAGCTTTGTGTTTGAGTTGGTATTTGCTTGCATAGTATCCCCTGTGATTGTGAAAATTGTGTCACTCGTGAATTGTTAGAACTCTTTCGGCACAGAATTTCACTTTTAATATCTGTGGATATGAATTTTGCCGTGTATCATTCTTCTGCGTTAATGCTAAGAGCTTCTATATGTTTCTGCAGGAATCTGCTGTAATATTTTGTGGGATATAGGATGATGTTCTTATACTGTGAAGATTAGTGTGAGATACATTCTTATCTTTGATGGTAATAATCTAGGTTAACTGTAATTTTAAGCATTGTTGAAATTTCTTCCAATATATACTATTAAAAAGTTACTCTACAGTTATAAATTTGGCCACAAAAAGTTTGTAATTTCAATCTCAATGGTACACCATGTGCTATTTTTACAGTTGGTTTTTGGTTTATTAGTATATTTGCTCGGCGAGGAGGTAATTTGTTCCCAGCGTTTTCAACTCATTAGTGTGGAGGTAATAACTCGGTTTATTAGTAATACTAAATTGTTATAGCTCTGTCCAACGAGGCCTATCATCAGATCTGTAATTCAGGCTCGGCAACAGCTTTATGAACGGAAATCTTATTTTAGATGCATATAAGATATAGAAACTCATAACTTCTCGGAACATTAAAAGCATCACCTATTGAAATTCCGATAATTATCCAATCGATTAAGGATCTAACATCACATAATATCCCTTCTTGAGCAACATTTCTCCTAATAGTTAGACTTTATCCTATTGAAGGAGACGGAGAATGAAGGCAAAGCATTACTCAAGTTCATACATATCAATTTTATAATCAACTCGAAAAACTTAAAACCAATACAGACCATGCATATTCTTACGAAAATAAGAAATACGTTGCACTATCCATCTTGAAAATCCAATAACTAGTGGTTCAGTACACAAGCTGAAGACGAATAATGTCTCTCTTACAATATGCAAGTGACACTAACCAAGTAACCATGGGGTGCTCCATTTCCCCCTCACTTGCCCTCCCCCTTGCCTTATTATGAGAGGGGCAGTATCCGTCTTCAGCTTAAGCAAGACGCTTTGGTGTGTGAAAAAGTTACATATCCAATTGTCTTTCTATTCACTGCCAAAAGTTGGTTTTAGTGCTTTACCCTGTACGAATATGTTCCTTTTATAACACACTTGATGAAAACACCAATACTAAATATAGCTCTCACAAGGATGAAGATTTAGTTTTATAACTATAGCCTGTTAAAGACAGGACAGTCCCCTCTAAGTTCAGCACACCAGTTCTCCGAGTTTTGCCCTCCTACATCGAATGAACTAATACTAACTCATTTGACATGCTACAGAATTTCTTCTCTGGTTTCCCCCTTCTGCTCTTGTTCTGGAATCCATGCCATGATATGTTGTATGTATTGCCCTTGTAAACAACGGAGTTGTGTATCAAGCACGCCAATCATCGTCACTTTCATCACCAACCTGCATCAAAGTCAATAACCTGAGCTGAAGGGCTTAATGCATCTGCTGCATAATTATCTCACCATTAATAAAAATACTATAGTAGTAGTAATAATAATATCCTACATAGAAATGTGGCTGTGTTATCAATAATTTCGGTCATAGCACGAGAATGTTACAACTCCTTCAGAAATTGAAACAGACATCAAGTACGGAGCAGCGGGAAACACTGATGAAATCCCCGTCGGTATATCCGAGATGCAGAAGTTGGGAGAAGATAAAGAAAGGAGGGAAATGACTTTACCTCTGATGAACTCGAGATTTCTTCAATGTCATCTTCATCCTATGCAAGGCAAAAAGAAGTCAAAGAGTTTCTTGGCTAATGCAACACATGATGATGTCTGACTATACAGGTTGCAATTTTGTAAAGCAAGCAACACAATTACCAAGGGAGGCTGTTTCCCGAACAAAACCCAAAATTACAGAGACTCAGTCAGGAGCATAAGATATTGGAAACGGAAATGTCAACTTTTACTGGGGTGGTACAAACAGGCCAAACCTGTTTCCTTTCTCCGCGTACAAACAGAAGTTCGTGAACTCTGTCAGTATAAACCGTCAAATAGATGACAAGAATCCTTACATTGAAATGAAGAGTCCTACACCGCTCTAACAGGCCTTGGAGGACCGAACACTGTCTCCGAAGATAAAGAACTAGTCAGAGGTACTAGCCTAACGTGGTGGAAACTTTCCGGTTTTCTTTTCTTTTTTGTTTAATTGGAAACATTGTGTGATAGGCTGGTATTGAGTTATTGATGCAGCATTAGAGCTATAGACCCAAACTTCAGGCATACTGGGCTCAGATAACTAAAAAGGACAAAAGACTTAAAGCTACCTTTTCTGAGCATCCTCGAATCCTTATTTATCTTTCTGATACAAGAAGAGGCACACAAAAGTTTTTTTTTTTTTTTTTTCCAAAACAGACAATAAAAAAAGCCTGTAAATCAGATTACCTCATCTACCTCTGATTTCTTTTTAGTAGTTCTTGTCCCTGCAAATTTTAAGCACTGATAAGTACAAACTATAAGAAGACAGCTTGTCAAAGACGCTGAAAGCTAAAAAGCGTGGTTCTAGAGGGCGTTTGTTATGGGTTCGGAAACATGAATAAAATTTTTCGCGTTCATGCCATATCTGTTTTTTGGTTTAAAACATTAGAAATCAGGAATCAAATCAATTTTGTGTACGTCAGACGTCTCCTGTTATTTTGAGACTACGGCTTAGTTAATCTGTATGCTTCTCAAGCATCTAAACTTTTATATCAACTACAATGAAGTGAGTGAGAAACGATTTAAAAGAAGCGTTTTGTTGAATAAACTATTTACCTAAGAGCAAGAAAAGCTTTCAAACCCCATAAAAGGCAACACCGTAGTAAAGAGACTAGGCTTATAGATACCTAGAAAGAAGACCATTTACCTTCTTTTCTGACTTGGGAAATGTTCTCTTCTAAAGGTTGTTCAGCAGCCTCCGAAACCAGTTTCTTCTAAATATTGTGCAAAATTATAGTCACTTAATTGTTTCACATAGGATCAAATTTGACATTGGACATTACTAGTTCTACACTCACCGTCAGACTTTTGTTCTTTGATTTCGAGCTACTTGGTTGTGCAATCTTCTTAGAAGCTGGAATTAAGAAAGATGACTCCCTTAGTGAAGGCATATGCCGTATATCCATCAATTCATAAATGTACATAATTGTGCAAAGTGAAAACCTTTACTTGGATCTATCTTCACCACATTTTCAGCCGTATTCTGCAAGCAGTCATTCAAATACAAATTCTGATTTCTGAATGATGATGCTTCACAACAAGTGTACAACAAATGTTGGCGTAAAACGTCCCAATAGTTATATTCAAGACAAGGAAAAAATATGCCGCCGACAAAATAATATGGAAATGTGAATCGCGGTAGCATACTCACACGGTGGCATGGAGAAGGCCTGGCTAATCACATGTTTTTTTTTTTATCATTCGATCAGATGTAGGGTATCAGTTTTACAGTGGCCTAAAATTGGGTTTATTAGTCAAATATCTGCCACGAACATGCATGTATTGATTACTTGTAAAAAGTCTTCCCTATATCGGAATACATCAAAAACCTTTACCATCAGCAGGTGAATAGTACCATGGCAGGGGCGATTATGCAGTAACGGATAGTCAATGCATTTAAAATCATGAGTGGGGGATAAATCCCCTGAAACGAGGGGTGCACACTAATGCTGCGTAAATTTGACTCCGATAGATGAACTATAATAGAGCATAGAAGCATCAAATCAAAATCTAAGTTTCCTAGTGGTAGAAAAGATATTGCAAACTGCAAAATAGATTGCAATCTTTCCATTTTAATACTTCAAAAAGGATTTTGGACAGGAGTGGTTCCTAATTCCTCGTCATTTTCACCATTAGTTAGTACTGTCAGATATTGTACTCATCATATTTAACTTTTACAAACAAATCTAAAATCATGCTTTTCAAACTAGAAATTTAATGTAAAAAAAGAGGGGGGAGCACAACTAAAACAACCCCAAGAAATTTCTCTATTTGCTACAATAGGACTAACACAGTAAAATGAATTTATGTTCCTTACCTTTTGTTCGACTTTCTTGAAGAGTGTTGATATAGTGGCTTGAACAAGTCCACTGTGAGATGATTTCTTTTCCCCGGAACTCAACATGGAGGACGAAGGCACTTGCACAGTGGACATTTGAATATCTTCTGAACTGCATACCTTAACCGCCTTCTCCGAAATGCCAAGATCCTGGTCAATCTGTGTATAATGGTTAAGGTAGACATATATGTGTATTCAAAACTGACAAACTTACTACAAAGGTTAAAAGAGTAGGGATATAATAAAAGTCAATGGGGGAACAGGAAATACAATAATCATTAAAATAAACACACTCACATAATGTGCAATTCCGCAGGCAATTTTCATAGAACCTAAATATACAAAGTTCGTGACAAAAGGGTATCTATATCCAGTCTTCAATAAACTTGTTCAAAGTTTCTAATTAATATTTTGAAAATAAGATTAATTGATTAAATAAAGAACAATAGACACCATAAAATATGGCCATTAGTCTTTCATATACACAATTTACTAAATCATATAGGAGCACAAGATTTCCAATTTTACTCCTTACAGTTTTCTTTCACTCTTCTAACCTTTCTCTTCAATAGGCCATAATCCTCATATTTGTATCGGAATCCTAAAATTTTGCAGGTAACAAGAATTGAACCAAACACCCCAGTCTCAATTTTAAACTCTTCCCCTTGAAAAACATCAATGCAAAATTCCAGACATTCCTTAACAATTAACCATCATCATTCATCAATATCTAGAACTACCCATTAGCTTTATCATAGCTTTACAACTCAGGTATTTGCATTTGACCTCAAACCCCAAAGCTTTATCCGGAAATGTAGTAAGAGTATAAGAGTAAAACTACCCCATTCAAGGAGTCACTACACATTAACTTTTAGAGGTTAATCAACAACTGAAAAACCCTAATTGGATTAAAAATTAATTCGATAAAAAAAAAAAAAAAAATTAGGATCCATAATTGAATAATTTGGGAAAAATGTAATTAGATTTTGAGAGATAGACAAATTAGTGATTCTTAATTTTCTTTTCCGAGGACAAGGGTAGAGTATGGAAAGTAAATGAAAAGTTATACTCCGCATGATTTAGTAAACTCCGCACATGAAAGAGCAAATATGAAAAATACATATATGACGAGCTTGTTTTAAGCTCTGAAAGTTTCTTGGTCTATAAATTACTCCGTGTACAGCAGTAAATATGACACAAGACAGAAATTAGCAAAGAGAACCTCATTTAAAAAAGAGACAGAAAACACCAAAGTAAACAGTGAGGATATCAGCAGCTTCATCAGTTGATTTTGCAGATGTATCACTGATACTTTCCGGAGAGTCATCTCCAGAGGAAACTTCGTTGAACCTGGCAAAGAAAGAAAGCAATAATATCAAACTCAATTTTAACATAGTTTTCTTGAACTATTAAAATGGCTATTAACAGTGGCACATAACATTTAGCGAATGTCATGAATGATTAACTGCATAGAACAAAGCTCATACTGATTGTGTCATAGGAAACCACGAATTTTGTAGCATACAGTTGTCCAGATACAAGGATTAAGCGGAAGGAAAAAAAGAAAAAAGAAAAAAAGAATCATGTCCCCAGAAATTTCAAGTTCCAACAGTATATTCTTGATTACTTGAGTACCAGGCAGCTACCCCTAAATCCCCAGATAGATAAACACATAAGCGTGAATCACAATACTAGGGCCCATTTTGGATATTATGATTTTACGAAGTACTTCACAATTATTAAGTCAATGGTCGCAAATGCACTTAATCATAAATTAAAATTGACAGTATCAGTAGGAACTAACCATTTACAGAATTATGCCAGAAATAAGTCAAAGTTGATATGTAATTCAACACATCGGTTGATATATATCCTTCACGAACAAATTAAAGCAATCATACAGCTCGGGCAAACAGACATATTTCAATTTGTTCAATTTCAGCAGGAATGCAAAAGCAATAGCACATACAGTCTAAGTCGACGCACAGAATCAGAGCCACACATCAATCAGAATTGACCAGTTCACATGCAAAATTGAGCGGAACATCAAATAGTTAAGGACTTAAGGTTACTTAGAGATAGTCAGACATCAGCTCAGAACACTACTCATACTTAAATTTCTTGCCAGCAGTTCTCTCTGAATGTCGCACTGGTGTAGTATATTCTATGTCTTTCGGATTGACTTGTCTCTCCGGAGATTCAGTGTCCATATCATCAAGTGCCGAGTCAGATGGTGTTTCTTCGGTGACGGATTTCGTCACTGGTTTCTTAACAATTTTATTTTGCATCACAGTTGCACCAGCCCCGCCTTGAAAATCAAACTCTGACTCTTTTGTCTGATATCAGAAAAAGCATTCTCACTAAATATAAAGTATGTAACGAGTGATAACATAGATTATAAACATCATGAATATGATTTACAAAGATTAAAAACCTCATATAGTTCTTCTGGGATATCTAATCTAGCTTCATCTGGATTCTCATCTTTATTTCCTACCCAGTATCCTTCAGAAAATAAAATCTGTAGAAAACAAGCATACAGTAATCAGCAGGTAGAAGTCAACCCGACAATGAGCTACCTATTTACTCAAAACAGCCTCACAAACTGGCTAGAGGATTTTATTTGAATTCAGAATTCTAGAGGAAAAATATTTGGGAACAAAAATGGTCATGTTGCCCTTTAGAACCAATAGCAACTAAAAGTAAGTAATTAGTTAGAAGCAAATAACACAAAATCTTATACGAGACCGTCTTGCGTGTAAAACCAAACTATTAATTAAACCAGGATTATGCAAGTTTTAGGTGGTCTCACATGTGAGACTCTCGTACAACACTCCTAAGCGAATTATTAGCTCTTACTCCCGTGTTGTATTGCAAAAATCAACGAGAGATGTATTAAGTGCATTCATCAATCCTCATGGAGTAGTAGAATCACTTAGATGGTACTCTAGGAGCATGGGCTTGCAAGTCACACCAAATAGGTTATGGTAAACACACTCAACTATGAAATTACAAACACACTATTTCACAAATGCTTTCTTCCTCCTTATGAAAGTAACATGATCAGAACCAATTTTTTTCTAAATCTTGTGCAATGATAACACACCGTTATCCTTGTAACATTTCTACCATAAGCAATATACAGCTAAACAAAAGCTCACCATATTGTCAAAGCAATCTTCACATATTACATTCTTTCCACCTTTAGAGAACTGCAAAGTCAAGTAGCGATTCTTCGGATATACAATTGTCCCAAACAGCTTCATTCTCCCCTACATAATAAAATTGACACCCAAAAATCAATCTCATCAGTCATACCCTCATCAACACCCTAAAATCACAATATTAAGGAAAAAATGCTCAAAGCTAGAAAACATTGGCAACCCATTTCAAAATGACCCCCAATATTCAATTTTATCATAGTCACACCCACATCAAAACCCTAAAATCATAATATTAGGGGAAAAAAAGAAGCTCAAAACACAGAATTAAACAAACCCATTTCAAATTGACACCCAAAAATCAATCCAATCATAATCATACTCACATCAAAATCCTAAAATCGTAATATTAGGGGGGAAAATGCTCAAAAACACAAAATATAACAAACCCACTTCAAATTAGCACCTAAACATCAATCAAAACAAAACCCAGAAACAAAAACAAGCATAAAATCAAAAACTACCTGCGGAAATTCAAGATAAAGTATAGGATTTTTGGATCTTAAATCAGTAAGTTCACCAATTTTACCACCAGAAATGGGAGCAAGAAGTCCAGAAAATGAGAAAAGATATCGACTTTTTCTCTGGGATTTTTTGACAATGTCTTTACCATGGTGTTTGATGATAGTTTTGGAAGGATTAAGTGAAGAGAAAGGTTTAGCTGGGGTTTCTGAGATGATTTGGTTGGTGTAAGCAAGTGTTTTGAGTCTAGTTCTTTCTTCTGTTTCTGGGTTTTGTTGTTGATTCTTATCTGTATTGCTGTTGCTTTTCTTAGTTTTCTTCTCTTTCGCCATTGATAGTGTTTCTTCGAGGTTTGGTTGAGTGTCAATGGCGGGAAATTGGACTAATGCCCAGTGGCTTTAGGGTGTACTACTAGCACAGTCCGCCCCGCCCGAAACCCAACTTGACAGAACCCTTTAAACCGAACCGACCTGACCCGACCCGTTTCCAAACCGACGCTTTATACAACCTAATGATCGGCGACCTCAACTCGAACACTATCCGACGTGATATTGAATCGATTAAATTGATAAAACGACAAATTAAAGTTATTATTGATAAATTGAAAGCGATTTAGTATTTAGTTTGATAATTCGTATATTGGACAATAATGTAACTAAACTAAATAATGGTCGAAAACTAAATCTAATCTAATCTAATCTAATGGTAATAAAATCGAAATAATGCGATAAAGTAATTAGATCCAATAAAAAACCGAACCTACACAATATATGAATTTACCCCAATTGACATTGACCCGACCCAAACTCGACTAGTCATTTTTGATAAGTGGGATATGAAAAACCGTTGAAAAGAGAAGTAAAGAGTAAAGAAATGAACGTGCTACAATGGTTGACCATCATGGCACCACCTACTACCAAGCTATCACTATTAAGCTACCAACTTCCATTGATCCATTGCTTAATTCTTCAATCTACCATTTCAATTTCCTTCATTTGAGTTCCTAACATTTTCCATCATTTCATCATTCAATTTTATCCCAAAAATGTCACCTCAAGTCATCACTTGTAACGGTAATTTCGAACTCTCTTTCTCAATATTCAATGATCATTGTTCAATTTTTCTTTGCCAGTTAGTCTCCTTTAAGACGGTTTTACATTAATATGGTTTAAAACGGATCCCACTAACATTAACATTACCTGTATGTAAATGTTGAACGTGGTTACCAAAATGATACTCAGTCTGTCTCGGTCATTTGTTGGTCTATTCCATTTTGGGTATGTCAGTCAATTGTTGTCCTTTTAAAAATGAACTTGATGGCAATTTGATCATTCACAATCAATTTGGTCCACTTGTCATTTAGTAATTGGCCCCCTCCTCGTTTCTTAGTCTTTGTGCCAAAACTGCCAAAACCAAAGGATAACGAGGGAGTATGTTTTACAATATATTTGTGTGTGTGTGTGTGTGTTTTTTTTTGTTTCTTGATCAACATGTAGTTTGTTGTTGGGTTGTTTGATTAGTTTGAAGGGTAATCAGTTAAGGTTTATGGTTGTTTTGGGTGGAATATACAGCGGCGGTGGCATATGGACCTGGGGAGGAGCTGGTAATAGAGGAGGTGGAAGTGAGTCCACCACAACCCATGGAGATTCGGATTAAAGTTATTTGCACTTCTCTTTGTCGAAGTGATCTCACTGCTTGGCAATCTCAGGTCATTACTTTTGGTCTGTTTCGCTTTTCTTCATTTTATGGTGTTGCCATTGTTTGAATTTGTTGTAATGCCAATGCCCAATGAGGGCTTGTCGGGGTAGTGAGGGCAAAACTCGAAATTGAGGTACTAGATAGGTAGATATAACATTCAAGGATTAAGTTATCAAAAAGGGATTGACATTTAAGGAATTCTCCATCCATGCCAAAAACATTGAGCAATTGATCTAGTGTGAGTCCGAATACAAAAAGTCATTGACATTCGTGTGAAATGAGTGGATATAACATGAAAGGAGATCGCTCTAAAAATACAGTGTATGGAACTATGGATATGGATACATGGAAGGAGATCGTTTTATAAATACAATGTGTTGACAATTCAATGTTCGAGTTTAGTTATTGAAAATCCTAAGTTTACAATGTAAATAGTGATATATTTCTTCTCTTTGACATTTTCATCTGTTCCTGCATAAAAGTAAAAGTGAAAAATGATGATCTATGTGCAAAATAAAACATGAATTAGAATCTTTAGCCCTTTTTTGTGACATTCTAAAAGCAGCTTCTAGAGTATAATGGTTGAAAATTGTATCTGCAGGCAACTGCAACGATTTTTCCTCGAATATTTGGCCATGAAGCATCAGGGTGATTGCTTAATCTCTTTTCTTCTTGCATATTTCTTATTCGACATTGATATTTCTACTTGGTATAATGTTTTGCTGATAACATGGTGCATGAATGATATATAAGAGGTTCTGAATGCAGCTAGAAAGAAATGTACTTATTGATCACCATGATATAAGTTTCTGATTTGCAGGCGGTTCAGTTATTTACTACAATATTGCCTTTAATTTCTGAGTTGACTATGTTTAGGGAAGTAGGTTTACACAATTTTGAGGTCTCTGTAACCAGCTACGCTTACATACCAAACTGCGCAGTCTCTACCAGCTGTAAAATAATTATGCACTCTATTTACACATGGTGAATGGACACTTGAATAGAGGCCGGTTTATATATCCTCATCCTCTTTGGCTTTGACTCGCTTTTACTGTTCCCTTCACCAGTGATTTTAATGTGACCCTAGTTTGACGTGATCTATCCATGCTACTATGCTAGTCATCTAGTATAAGTCGATTGATATATCGTCTTTACTGTGATATTACATAATACATACTGTATAATTATTTTCATACTCATAGTTATAAATAGTTACACAAAGTTGAAAATCGTTACTTGGAATCTTTAAGCAGAGAATGGAAGTTATCTGCCTCTTTCCAACCTTTTTTTCTACTTCTAATGTTGAAAGTAAGTAATGCAACTGAAGCCTCAATTACACAGGATTGTTGAGAGTGTGGGAGAAGGGGTGACAGAATTCCAGGAGGGTGATCATGTACTCACACTATTTACTGGCGAGTGTACGACATGCAGACATTGCACATCTAGTAAAAGCAATATGTGTCAGGTTCTTGGCCTGGAGAGAAGAGGTGTAATGCACAGTGACCAAAAGACACGTTTTTCGATCAAAGGAAAGCCAATTTATCATTATTGTGCTGTCTCAAGTTTTAGTGAGTACACCGTTGTTCACTCAGGGTGTGCTGTCAAAGTGAGAGCTGATGCGCCTCTAGAGAAATTATGTCTTTTAAGCTGTGGAGTTGCTGCAGGTAATTGATAAAAGAGTTTGCAATTTTCATTCATCTGTTTTTATATTCAGGCTCTATTTCTTAATTTCAGTTTTGTCTTTGATGGATGTCAACATGGTCATAGTGTTCCAGCTAATCTTAATCCTGATTCATAGTAGGTTTCTGATTAGACTTTGCGAATGACTATGCAGGCCTTGGTGCGGCTTGGAAGGTAGCTGATATATCTGAGCAATCAACAGTAGTAATTTTCGGCCTTGGAACTGTTGGCCTTTCTGTAAGTAGTAGAACATCATCTTCCTGTATTATCATTGTATAAGGATTGCCGTTTGCAGCTTCTAATTTCTGTAGCTCTTGTTAAAATAGATTGTTTTAGGCGCCAAACAAAGGGGAGCTTCTCAAATAATTGGAGTTGACACAAATCCCGACAAAATTGAGCAAGGTATCAAGAAGTTCATCGATTACATTCCTCCCCTTTGTTTGTGTGTAGATTCTAAACACTAGAAAAACTAATGATATTGGTGTTTCCTTGGTACAGCTAAGGCATTTGGAGTAACAAAATTTTTGAATCCTTCCGACTACGACGAACCTATTCAGCAGGTATCTTAACTATTTAATTTTATATTTAACTGTATCCTTGCTCCCATATCCTACAACTCCCATACACTACCTGTTTTCTCATGAATGCTGTCACCTGTATGCCTGACATTCTTCTTCCCAGCTCATTTCTCTATCCTTCTGCCCCTCTACTCTAGATTGTTTCATTAATACGGCAATATGGTTCCGTCTAGTGTGTTAACTTCTATCTTCTCCTTCCCCCAGCTCAATCCTAGTTGTAGCTTACATTAGTAAACTATCCCAGTAGCAGACTCTGGATTTCTGCGTGGATTTCATTACTGCAAAAAGTAAGTTGTACGAGTATTTGTCATTTTGCAGGTCATTAAGGATATGACTGGAGGAGGAGCCGATTTTGCATTTGAGTGTGTTGGTGATACTGAAACCGTGACAACTGCTTTACAATCATGCTCTGATGTGAATCTCTTGTGTTCTATTCATAGTTTTTATTTCATAGGCAGTGGCTGTTATAGTTGTATCTTACTCTAAAGTTGAACACTTCTTTGTTTTCTGTTTCTTACAGGGATGGGGTTTGACTGTTACACTCGGTGTGCCTAAAGTGAATCCTGAGGTAAAAGCTCACTATGCAACATTTCTTTGTGGGAGAACATTGAAAGGAACTCTCTACGGAGGGTGGAAGCCTAAAACCGATCTTCCTAAACTAGTGGACATGTACATGAAGAAGGTGACTTTCAAATTTCCGCTAAACTAATTCCCGTAATATTGCTGTTATTGACGCGTTTTCATGATGCAAGCCAACAATATTTAAACTCCCTCCGTCAAGAACTTCTAAGACCGCTGTCTATGGCAAGTTAGAAGGTCTAGGTTTACTCAATCTTACCCTTGTAATATACAGGTGAAAATGGAGGGGGTTCAGATTTACGCGTATTACTAAGCCAACAAAAGTTCGTTACTATTCTTCAACTCTATTGAATTAGAATCAACAGTCTCACTCTATCGTAGTGGTAAACTTGTCTCGTACAAGAAGTTGAAGTTTTTGGAGTTGTTACCCTTGTTATTTAGAAGTGTATACATAATGCATAATGGTGTCCTAGAGGATTGAAGAATCTTGTGTCGTTTGTTGTTCAAGTCGCTCATTACGGAGTATCTTTTAGCATTAATGTGATACTGCCCTGAACTCCTGATGGTTGATATTTGGACAGGAAATTCCGTTGGATGAATTCATCACTCATAATCTTCAGTTCACGGATATCAACCAAGCTTTTGAACTAATGACAGAAGGGAAGTGTCTGCGCTGCGTGATTCACATGCCCAAATAAACTCTCATTTCCAGCTTAGCTTACAAAATTTTTGATGCAACAATGGAACCCTTGTTTGTTACTCCGTTTTTCTTATTTGTGTGGGTCTTCAAGTGGGCGGAGACTGGAGATAGCAAAAGAATTTCGCAATTATCTGATTCCTAACCAAGGCTGTACGTAATCATCGAAAAACAATACAGTTCATCTATTATTTTTCCGCTTTCAGCTTGGCAAAAATCCATTATTTTCCGCAGTGTGTGTAGTCGATACACTCTTGTTGGTTATAGAGTTACATAATATCGTCAACTTATTAACCAAGTTTCGGCAAGCTTCAACCGTGCCAGTAAAGAAGCGGCCAACTACCGATTACTTTTAACAGCTCTTCAAAAAAAAAGCAAGTGACCAGCACAAAAAGCTGAAAAATTTGTAGATAATATCCCATACATCAGCGAATCAGCGGCCAGCATTTTAATACAATAGCTGGCCGATATAGCACACTGGGGTTAAATCCCCATCTTCAAGCTCCCAGAACGTTTAGCAAAAGGTCGTGTTTACCTCTCTATTTCACATCTGAGCAAACTGTGTGATTTCGGAATTATACTCAATAAGATAATAGAAGGCATCAATTTAAATTTGTCATTCGAGCTTAAACTTCACGTCTTTGGAGATTCAAATAAATTGTGCATTGCTTTCTAGCCTGAAGAGCTATTGAAAAAGCCACTGCTGGCATATAATAAAAAATTCACTCACATAATACGTCTACGAACAAAAATTATCTAACAAGGTTGTGCCTGATTACTTGTTTTTCCTCGTCAAGCTCGAAATGGGCTCTCTGAAACTGGCTGCTGGTGAAAAAGGGTCGAAGGTCATAAATTTCATAGTCTTGAGCCTGCATGAAACAATGAAACAAACGCTTAAAAAATTATTCTATTTTGAGCCTATAGTGGGTCTTGTACTCGTGTATGAGACGGTCTTAGATGTGAATCCAACTCATTTACTTGTAGAATTGATGTGTTGGTCTAACAGATAAGACCGCTTCATATTAAGTTTTTATGCAGCAAAAAATAAGGTCTCAACACAGTACCTTGTGTTGCAACTCTTCCACTTTCACATCAATGTGATCACGCTCAGGAACAAAACCAGACACAATTTCCTCAAAATGTAGAGCATCCTTAACGATTCCACGGAGAAGATGCAAGAGCAGCTCATTGTAATCCTTCTTGAAAGTCATATACTTCTTGAATGACTGCAAATATAAGCAATCATTAAGGAACATCCAAGAAAATGTGTAGACTTTTAGCAACTCTTAAGTTGAGTTATGAAGAACATGAAACTTCAATCTGACGGTATGTCCAATCTTTTTCCACATGGCATAGCACAAATTCTTCTTTAGGACGGATATATCCGTCTTGAATAAGAAACGGGTTATATAGATAGATAAGATAAAAAGTATATTGCCTAGGAAATGACAAAACTCTTGTCCATCTATATGTATGAGGTATTATTTGACACCTTTTACTCTTATGATGGATATTGCCCTTTTTCAAGGGAGACCGACTGCAAACACAGGCTATACGACAGCTTTAATAATTTCTTCAAATAGGTCAAATAATATCGTAGAATATGATATCATAAAACTAAAAATGCATTTCTTTATCAATTTAGTCTCTTCTATGATGCTCTCATGTTAATAATATATGAGACCAATCTGTTTAACTGGGCCGCCTTATTGAATTATAAGCTTCCAATGACAAAAATATAGCCTGAAACTCTACGTTTTTCAACACATTTCATAACGGTTAAAACAAGCGCAGGAGTTAGGTGGTACAGCACCTTTTGCAAAGCCTTCTGAACCCCAAATTTCTGGGTTGAGATGAATGAACCAAGCAAGACATGGATAGCCATATCAACATCCTCCTGTGTGACATGGTGTCTCAGATGCATTCGGGCATGTGCTTCAGACATTCGAATCATTGACTCAATGTGTCGTACTGCAATTGGGACACCTTGTCCGTGCTGCAAGAAGTCACCATAATCTGTAAGATGATATTTCCAATAGAACAGGGCAATTTTCTATAGAAGCAAGGCAATAGATGAAAAAATAAATCATGTGAGATTAGCTCTCAACGCTATAATGAAGTAGGAAATATGGCATGGATTTAGGAATTTTCTCACATGTTAGACCGTTTCATACAAGACTAACTAATGGATGAAATTGGATTTAACATTGTCAACTTACAGATGACTCCCTTCGCAATTCGGCATAGACATGTGTAAACTTATCCAAGTCAGCATCATGCAATCTCGGGAATACATTCAACTTGGCATATGTTATGTATTTCTTCAACAAATCCTGAGGAATAATCTGAAAACACAACCCAAGTAACTTGTTAAGTATCATGCACAGCCTAACCTATCATTGAAATAAACAGAATTCCATGTTACGAACCTCAGGATCAATTTGGGTTGCCAAATGGTCAGCATCTTCTTGAGAATTTCCCATTGACCTGTCATCTATGTTAAAACCGCTAGGTTTCGATCTGAAATGGCTATCGACAACAAATCTTGCTAGCATTTCGTCGGTTATAGGATCAACCACATCCTTCATTTCAAAAACATCTCTTCGTAAGCATCTATTATAATGACAATACAGTAATGAAGAATATAGTTTGGGTAATTGACAACCTTAACAACACATAGAATGTCGAACCGAGATAAAATGGGATCAGTTAATTCAACATTCTGTGCAAAAGTTTTGGAAGAATCATATCTGCAAAAGAGAACAGAAAATAGCATAGGGTTATATTAACAGCATGTTCAATCAAAATGAATGAATGAAGACGACACAAAGCACCAGTTCAAATAAGGAGAGTGTGCTTTATGCCCAACGGCCCTAGCGTACAAAGCCATCTTACCTTCCTCCAATTGGATTTGCAGCTGCAATAACAGAGCAACGAGCCTGAAGAGAAGTTACAATTCCAGCTTTTGATATGCTTATACTCTGCTGCTCCATTGCTTCATGAATACTCACCCTGTCGTCCAAAAATTAATGAATACAGAATACTAATATGACACTGTTTGTTTTTCAGGAATAAAAAAATAGTTGACTTGCCTATCCTGGTCATTCATCTTGTCAAACTCATCGATAAGACATATGCCTCTATCAGCCAAAACAAGGGCACCACCTTCTAGAGTCCATTCCCTTGTAACAGGATCCTTGTGCACTGCTGCTGTGAGACCTACAGCAGAAGCTCCTTTACCAGTGGTGTAGACAGCCCTCTGACCGGTTTTCTCAACATACCTATTCATATAATTTATATGTTCATTAGATTTCTAATTACTTATTATTATTATACCAACTAAGATATTTGTAAAGAGACCCTTACTTGAGGAATTGAGATTTCGCTGTTCCTGGATCACCAAGGAGAAGCACATTTATATCTCCTCTTAGACGATGCTTGCCGTCGACATTTTTTTCTTGGCCGCCAAACATTGCTAATGATATAGCAGTCTTGATATCTTCATGCCCATAAATTGATGGGGCAATAGACTTGAAGATCTGAGAAAAAAATTACACATTATAGGTGTGGTTTTACCAAGAGTAAGAAAATAGCAGAGCTGCTAGATGACATACCCTTTCCCCTATTCTTGGGTCTTTGGCCAACTTCTCAATTTCTTCTTTGTCTTCTTGAGTCAGTTTGTAAGCAGAAAAAAGATCTTGTTTTTTTGTTACGTAATTAGCCTCAATCACAGTCGCAAAGACTGGAAAGCCGTTCTTGGTGTTCAATGACAAATCAAAATTATTTGTATAGATTCCTGTAACCTCCTGAAATAAAAGAAATCTATGAGTCCAGAATCAGAAAGCTGTTTCAAATACAAAAGAGGTTCCCTAAAACAGCAACTTACAATTTCTTCCCCGGGACGAGCACAATCAATCAGATCATTTAGCAGTATTACTTCCTTATATCTTGGAAGTCTACCTGCTGGAACAATTCCTGGACTCTCTTGGAGAGTCAGTTTCTGGTAATTCCTGTAAATTGTCTGCAGCATAGCATGATGAGATTATGCTCTTAAATACAATCTCCATCAAAAATTTATCATCTCAATTTAAATTTAATGGTCAACTGATACAACTTTGGCCATTAATATGTAGAAATATATAACGTAAAATGTCATGTTTGAGTCTTTTAAACATCTATTTTATTATTATTATTATCATCAAAAAATAGTAACTGTGACTATTGTATATTTGTTAAAAATATATCAGTTAAAGTTTACACACAAAAAAAACAAGGATGATATAAATGGGATGAAGACTGAAGAGAGTAAGTGCTAGTAAAACCAAACCTTTATTCAAGAGAATCTTACCTGCTCGACATTGACAGTAAAAGGTCCCTTTGACTGGCATTCTGGGCAAGAGCCAACCTTGACTTCAGAATAAGAATTTTGAAAAAAGGGTCCAAGAATAGCTCCACATTTGTTGCAATCATATTTCACTTGTTGTAGCTGAGGAAAGACCCCAGAGCGACGTGTCACAACTCCCCCAATACGAATCATGGTGCTCAAGTGAATTTGTCTGTATGATTTTGACATAAAAAGTTCAACCAAGATAGTATAGATTATAGAAGCAACAGTAATTGACAAAAGCATAAACCTCCATCGTACCTGATATTGCGAATCTGGTCATAAACTGGTAAATTGGTTATACGCACATAGATCTTCTGATGTATATTTTTGTAGTTGGGATGTAAGTCAAAGACAACCTTTCTAGCAATCTCTTCCATGACCTCCAAGACCGACTGTGGAGCATCAGCCAGCCAAATTGCAATATTGGGAAGAACAGAAATGAACTGTTTATAATCAATCTCCAAGCTACATTTGTTGGCTGCACGATAGGAAATTCAGATAGTAAATACAAAGTACATATGGAAACGACACTTACATTTCAGATGAGCGGTCAATTACATATTCAACTTAAACAGCCTAAAATTTACAAAATGGAAGCATATCACACAAACTCATTACAGAGACCAAAAAAATCCGTCTAAAGACCATACCTGACACCATCTCATTGATCAACCTAACATACTCAAAATCGTCTTCTCTTTTCTTCTCATTCACATAGGTTACTAGAAAATCTTTGAATTTTCTACCAATAAAACGGCGTACTTCATCTCTGGTAACCCACTCTCTTAGTGTTCCCTGGATCTTGTACATCTCAAAGTCAGGTTCCTCTTCATCCTCCTAAAAAGGCGCCCCATATGGATAAATAGTTAGTCTTCAGAGAGAAGGGGTGAATTAAATGCATCAGTGGGTAAATAAAGCGGTCTCACAAAATTATACAATGACTTTTGAAACCTTCTCGGTATGATTAGTGAAACTTGTGGTTTCACATGCTAAAAAAATCATGAAGGGGTTAACAGCATATGATTACAAGATCATGTCCTGACAATACCTCATATCCGTCATCATCTGTTGGAGTCATTGGCACATCCTCGTGCCCGGGCTGTGATCTCCCAGGTGAGCTCTGTTCAGCATCAGTATCATCCTGGCTAACAGGACCCCGGGAACCTCTAGCCCTCTTTGGAGGCCTATAACTATCCTCATCCGTGTCTGCATATAAACCCACAAAGCTTTAGAGAACTATACAACCCCAAGCACACAAGAACACTATAAACATAGCATTCGACTACTCATTATAAACTACTACCTCAAGTCCTCAGTCACAATTGTATTATCCCTATTTGACTATAGTTGATACATCCAAACACATTGTTATGTCACGTATCATAATTAAGTTGTACATTATGTATATTGTAACAAAAGCTATTAGCCAAAGTTGACATCGTTTAATCACATAAGCGATCATGGGGATAGAGGGAGCAAGTCATACAAAAACAAAAATTTGAAAAGTGTTGGCTTGCGATAAGTTAACAAGAACGAAATAAGTGATCAAGAAGCATTAAAAGAACTCAGACAGACTAACAACAAAGTAAACAGTTGCCTGTTCATAGTTCACTCAAACACAAAGTTAACTGAAGTTAAAGTGTGTAGCAGTGTAGCACCATACAAATACTTACTACAAAACTAGGGATCAACTCCGTAATAGAGTAAGCAGAGAATAAAAAATCTAGAGAAAGGCACATCATATCCATATACCGGGGTAAAATGTGAACAGTTTGGTTCTTAACTATCAATCTAATGTTTAAAACACATAATAAGAAATTTAACCGTGTTTATAGGAGGGTGAACCGTGAACATCTCCTAACCCAACCAATATTCGAAGTCTCTATCCATGTTATTATATACAAGTGCCATATGCATGTTACTCGTACAACAAACAATGCAATCAACTACACACTCATATACATCTAATCGCTTCTCTCAATTTCGCCAATTCACCACCACAGTGACATTGAAATTAAGAGCATCGTCAACCACATATATAACATCTAAATGCTAAAAATGACTATAAAGTGAAACTTTTTGCTACGAATATAAAACAATCGTCATCATAAACCATCAATCACCAAAATATGTAATGAATTTACAAGAGAAAGGTTACCTTGATCATGAAGGAGCTGAGGAATTCGACGATTATCAGTAACACGAACTTCACGAGATTCAAGCTCCATTTCAGCAGCTCTACGATCCTTAATAATCTGATCCAAATCCCTCTCATCTTCCATTGAATCATGCAATCCTTCCTCCTCATACTGGTCTTGTTCTCCCAATCTCCGATAATCACTACATTTACGCCAATAGCATTAGAGAAGGCGATAAACAAAATGCGAAATATTAACTAAAGGTTTCAAATTTCTCGAGGCGATTACCATTACTAACCAACATAATTCCGACAATCAATCAATTAAACAATCAATCGATAAAACCCTAATTGAACAAAGCAACAAACCCTAACCCTAATAAAAACACAATAAAAACACAAAAACTAAAAGTAATAATAAGAAAATGAATATACTTGAGAAAATCATCATTGTAAAGATCTTCGCCATCGTCTTCCTCCTCAAGATCCTCGGGTTCATCCCTAACAATTTGAGGATCGACATCTGCTTCGTCTTCGTCGGAAAAGTCGGTGTTGTCGTTGTCGGTGTTAGGAGGGAGTTGGTCGGTAGGAAACCCGGCAGAAGTCGGAGATTCGGGTGTTGTTGGGGGATTGTCGGCCGAGTTGCCATTGCCGTTTTCTGAAGAAGCCATTGTCGTTTTAATGTTCAAGTGTGTAGTAGTGAAAATGTGAGGGTTTTAGTGGCTTTGTCAGTTTTTATCAATGTGATTTTGGCGGGAATATTTGGCGCCAATTATGAGTTGGACTATGGAGTATCAAGTATGGTCTGTATGGACTACCCAATCTTGATAATGGCCCATTCATAAGGACATTTATCTATTTAGGTCAAAATCTTTTGAAATTACTTTTTCATATACGGATTTTACTCTTTCACATACATTTTTTTCATAAAGTTTTTATATCATGCCCTTCTCCTAAACACAATCCCTCTTCTTCCTTTAACATAATCAAATTAACTCATATATACACATCTAGCCTAAAATCGAAACTAATGAACTTGAACAATGGATTAGAATTCTCCAATTAGTGAAATAATTTTGCTTTTAACAATTATTAATACGTTTTTTTAAAATTATTAGGTTTATGCATAACAATTATTGTTAATTAGGGTTTAACAAAACGTTAGAATTACTACGATTTGATTCGTTAAAATTTGGTTTGTAATTAAACATGTCATGATCTTAATCCAACAAATGTCACTTAAATTCAAACTACACATCTATTGATGATCTACCCCGCATGCTAGAAGTTGAAATACAAATTCAATTTTCGAACGTTGTTCGACAATTGTCAAACATTGTTGCTGTTGTTTTGTTTTAATTTTTTAAATATTAATTAGTACGGGGATGGAAGATGCTGACTAGAGTACCCTGAAGACGGCCGGAGCAACGTTACTGATGACTGGACTGATTGGAGTGATTGAACGGAGGTGGTGTTGGTGGTGAAGGTACGTAGATAAGGGAAGTGTAATACATCAAATTTCTGGTCCTAGGTTACTTGGCCGAGTATGTAGTGTGGTGGTTTTGTCAGGCATCTGTTTTGTGAGTACTTGATAGAGTAAGTGGGCACTCGATCGAGTGTGGTGTACTCGGTCGAGTGTCGTGCACTCAACCGAGTGTCTGGCCCGTTTATGTTATTTTCCGCGATTTGATTATGGTAACATGAGAAGCTTATAATCAGTTTTTTATCAACTTAAATCATTTTGCATTTTGCTTAAAACACTTTTCACAAAAAGAGACAACGAAGTTCACTGCTTCCTTTGCTACCTTCATCATTCCAAGGTTAGGGTTCTTTGTTTTTGGAGGTTTTCGCATCATAGCATTCGTTGATCGTTGGGTTAGTTTTCTACTTTAGTATTCTGTTATTTTGACAAGATTAGACAAACCCTAATTGAGGGTTTAGGGTGAATAGCGTGTATTGTATGTCTTGGTATTGATTGATATCATCATAGGTAAGAACTTTGTAGAGGAGGCTTTATAGACTGCCTTGCTGTGTTTTTGCTTGAATTACAGTTCATGTAGGGTTTCTCTACTTAGTTGATTGCATAATTGGTATAATGTGTATTGTGATGGTTTATTGCGGTTTTGTTTATGATTGAGATTATTGTGCTGCTTATTGGATGTTGTTGTGAAGCCATTTTCGGGAGATGGTACCAATCCCATGTTCGCCTCTTGTGGCTCCCTTCACAAGGAGGACGTGCACATTAATGATCTGGGTTCGCTCGTTGTGATGAGCGGGGATTTTGGTGGTAAGGCTGTGGTCCCCACTGCGGTGTGGATTACCTGTTGCGATGGGTAATCTGGCAGGGATACACGCCTTGCTGTGTAGTCGGTTACTGGTTACTATGGAGTTTGGAGGATGGTTGTTACAGTGTGATTCGATGTGTACTGGGTTATATTTCTATGTTGTTATATTGCTTATGCAGTTGACTGACCCCGTTTTTATATTTTCAAAACTGTGGTGATCCATTCGGAGATGGTGAGTCGTTGACTTAGCAGGTAATGGATGTTGATGTAGCTTGCTGGACACGGATGGGGCTGAGTCATCACATGTTTAGTAGTCTAGCTTTCGTTAAGTTTAGATACTATCTTTATATAGTTTTGTTATCACTTCTGGAGTTTTGAGATTATATTTCCTTTAAGACTTATAATCCTTTTCGTTAAATTTATCTATCATACTTGTTTCATTATGGTTACTATGATGCATACCATCTCGGGAAACCGAGATGGTAACACTTTTATACATTGGGGTAGGCCTTGTTAAGGTACCTTAGTGTATGGGGGTGTTACAGGAAGAGTGTAGTACTACTCAGTTTTATACGTCGGGTACTCGTTCGAGTAGGCTGCACTCGACCGAGTACGTCTGTTGGGGTGTTTGGTCAGGCTTCTGCCTAGGTGTAATACTCGAGATTTGGTAGCACTGGATACTCGGCCGAGTATGGAGTACTCGACCGAGTACCCACTTGGGATTGGTCTGACAGTGTGCTGGAGTCTGGGAACTCGGTCGAGTGAGACGTACTCGGTCGAGTGCATCGAGTGTCGCTTACTCGGTCGAGTGTCTTGTACTCGACCGAGTGTCCGGTTCGTGTCGGCTTTTTGCGGGATCAATATATATTAGAATGTGAAGCAGTTAAAACATTTTATTTCTTTTCAAAACACAAACTCATACATCGACATGATACGTTAACTGCTTCTCATTCTCTACTTTCAATATGCGGTGCGTCTTTGTCATTCGTTGGGGTTTTCTCACATCCTAGTATCTTAATCGTCGGGGTAAGTCCTTGATTTAGTCTTTTGGCCTATTGTATTGTAACCCTAATTTCTGATTTGGAGGTTTTTAGAGATTGGTGCCTTATTTGCGTTATTGATTTGTTATAGGAGGAGACTTTGTAGAGGAAGTCTTTTAAACCTTTGCTAATTGACGGATTGCTTGTCGAGGTAGGGTTTTTCCTACTCAGTTGGTTGTAGAATTATATGTGGCACAATGTGACGGTCTTTGTGATTATTACTGTGATTGACGTATATTGTGATGTGATATTATTGTTGTCAGTTGGTTGTAGAATTATATGTGATACAATGTGACGGTCTTTGTGATTATTAATATGATTGATCTATATTGTGATGTGATATTATTGTTGTGACGGACTTATGATTGTGGTTGTGAGCCATTGTGAGAGGTGGTCTCACCCCCATTGTTCGCCCCTTGTGTTCTCTCAGCGTAAGGGGGATGTGCACATTAATGGACTTAGGTATTGTGTGATGGTATTGTTGTGACGGTGTTGTGGTGTTGGTGTTGGTGTTGGTGTAATTGTGATTGTGATTGTGAGTCATTGTGAGAGGTGGTCTCACCCCCATTGTTCGCCTCCTGCGTTCTCTCAGCACAGGGGGGATGTGCACATTAAGGGACTTGGGTATTGTGGGTGGTTAGGTGGTGTGGTTGCGGTCCTCCACTGGCAGGGCTACACTCTTCGGTGTGTAGTCAGTTACTTGATTGGTGTGGTGATGGAGAAGGTGATGGTAGTGGTGACCATTCTGATTGTTTATATTTGTTATGCTTTCATATTATTGTATAGTACTTGACTGACCCCGTGTTATTGTTTTCAAAACTGTGGTGATTCATTCGGGGATGATGAGCAGTTGGTTTAGCAGGTAATGATGATTGTTGCTGTGGGGTTTGGCAGGGCGGAGTCATTACCTGTCTTTTGTAGTTAGCTTCCGCGTGTCGTTGTCGTACACTTTGTCACTTTTGAGATTTGGTTTATATTTAGAGTTTGGAAAATTGTAACCTTTTAATAAATAAATCTTTAATTATGTTTCATTATTGTTTCTGTGATGTACACTAACTCGGGTAACCGAGATGGTAGCATCCTCACATCTTAAGGTAATCCTTGGTAAGGTACCTTGGGGTTTAGGGGTGTTACATTAGGAGTCACTCGACCGAGTACAAGCACTCGGTCGAGTATCTCGTACTCGACCGAGTATCCGGTCTATTTCGAGTTATTTTCGCGGTTTGATTAGAATGATAAGGGAGTTATATCTTTCGCTAATAACTTCGTTAATCAGTTTATAAAAACTAAAAACATTTCTAATCTTCTCCCTAATCATCCTAATTATCTTCTAGTATCTTTTGTGCGGATTGTTAAGCTTTTTGAGTCCATAGTTCCGTAATTTACCGCGTTAATATATAAGTACCTATCATCTCTAGCCAGTTTTATTGCTTTTGTTAAAACTAATTAAACCCTAATCTGAGTAATTTAGGGGAATGGGTTAATTAGGGATTTATCTTTATGCTAGTATTATTGTGCATGAATGTTACGTGAGGATTTCGTAGAGGAACAGTTATAGCTCGCCTTTGTTGCCTTGTGATCGGATTTGCCAGTAAGGTAGGGTTTTCCCTACTCGGTTATTCTGTATGATTGACTATAAGTTGATGTAGTATTGTATGTTATCAATAGTGTGGAATTATGTGATGTTATTGACATTGGTAGTATTGATTGTGAAGCCATTGTCGGGAGATGGTTTTCTCCCCCATGTTCTCCCCTTGTGGCTCCCGTCACAAGGAGGATGTGCACATTAGTGATTTGGGTTCGCTTGTTGCGATGAGCGGGGCTTTAGGTGGCATAGTTGTGGTCTACCATTGGCTGGGGAGGGTTACCTGTTGTGATGGGTAACCTGGCAGGGCTACTCACTGCGGTGTATATTCGTGTACGGGTTGCAGTTCAGACACTAGTCCTTGGAGTTGGAGATGGTCGATTGTTCAAGAACTATTGGAGTGGTTTATATTATTTTGTTGTCTTATGATTAACTATATGGTTGGCTGACCCTTGTTGTTTTTCCAAATCTGCTGTGATCTATTGGGGAATGGCGAGCAGGTGTTTAGCAGGTTGAATGAGTGAGCTTGTGTGAGGCCTGGATGGGACGTCGTTGAGTCTAGCAGTTTTGTTTAGCTTCCACTGTTTATTTAGCAGATTTTACATTTTAGTAGTTGAGTTGTATCTCAGTTTTGGAACATGTAAACGCTTTAAACATTACTTTACTTTAATAAATGTTTCTTATTGTCTATTTGATATGTACTAACTCGGGCAACTGAAATGGTAACGCTCCCGTGTGCTAAGGTAGGTTTTGATAAGACATTTTGGTAGATGAGGGTGTTACAAAGAGAGAAAAAAAATTAATTGGATGAGAATAAGAAAGAGTAAAATCCGCATGTGAAAAAGCACGTCTCAAATCTTTTTATTTTTCCGGTAAGGAATCTATGTCAAAACGACAATTTCCCTATAAGACTGTCTTATACATAAGACGGGTTAATAGAAAAGATTGGCCCAAAATAAAAGAAGTTTAACTGATAACCCTTTTTCTCCACTGCCTAATCTAGATCGTTCACCACCTCTTCACCTTCTTATCACACTCATCTCATCCACCGTTATTGAAGGCCAGATCGTCACCACCATTGTCTCCTTTAATGCCTTGTTGATCTACGTCCTCGTCACTTTCACGATTGTCATTCCCATCAACCCTTTTTCTTCCTCCACCAATCAATAGAAACGAAAAATCGAAGATCGCCAATAATTACGCCAAATCACCAACTAATAAGGTTTGAAAATATTCAAAGTTGCATATCTTTTTAATTCAAATACTCCCTCGTATTCAAGATTTTCTTACCCTTATCTGTGGGCACAAACATTAAAGGTATGAATGAAAAAGAATAAAGGACTTTGGTGGGGTTTGGTGATTGGAGAGAACGATAAATAATTAGGAGTTAAATAAGAGAAGCATTTGGTTAATTGTTTCCTCCAAAATTAAAACACAAGTTTGACATGTTAAAATAATGGGATCAAACGATTCAAACCGTCCCATATATCTCAGCTAATTATCCACCATTATCCATAATCAGCCACCAATATCCTTAATTTTACAAAACAAGGTTGTTTAACAACCGTTACATATGGAGACATGCCTCCATTTAACAATAATAAACGGTTGAATAAATTAAAGTAATAATATTAGTGTTTACTTAACAAATTACAGCTAATTAGGGCACATAAAACCAAAAAAAATAATTAATCTGGATTATCACACTATTACATGTGAAGGGACATTTACAAGCAACCTTACATGTTGTTGGTTTTCTTAGTTGTTAGATACCTTAAAGACCCCATTACAAATTTAACTAGACCAGACATCTGCTACTCAGTTCAACATTTGTCTCAATTCCCCACACAGCCCAAAATACCACATTTACAAGCAGCCTTGCATGTTGTTAACTACCTGAAAGTTGAAACATTCAGCTAATGCAGGTCTCTTTTATCCTTCTGACAACAATTTGAACCTGTCAGCTTATTCAGATGCAGATTGAGGTCAGTGTGCCTTCACTTGTAAGTCATATTCAGGGTATTGTGTATTACTTGGAAACTCATTAATATCATGGAAAACGAAGAAACAAAGAACTGTGAGCAAGAGTTCAACTGAAGCATAATATAGGTGTATGTCTTATACAGCTAGTGAAGTGGTATGGATGGAAATATTACTTAAGGACTTGAATGTAGAAGTATCTACACCTATCAGCTTCTATTGTGATAACGAAGCAGCTGAACATATATCTTTGAACCCAGTTTTCCAAGAGAGAACAAAGCATCTAGATATTGACTGTCATTATGTAAGGGAAAAGATTCAAGAAAGGCTTATCACACCATTACATGTGAAGTCAAGCTTACAACTGGCAGACTTGATGACAAAGTCTCTAGGAGGACAACAACACAGTTACTTGTCAGAAAGATTGGGACTACAGCTCTTGCGTGATTCTAGCTTGAAGGGGGAGTGTGAAAATATTGAAAACATTCAAACCACTAATCACATCATAGAAAGCTCATCTACACGGATTGATGAGGTGTCAAGCTAAGTTAGTTAGTTAGGATTTGTGTTTGTTGAGAACACTCTGTATATAAATACTTAGCTTTATATTTCACCTTAAGTTAACAGATTGTAAACACAAAAATATCTTCAATAATAAACACCTTTTATTTACCTCTGTTTCTTCATCATACATGAAGCTTGAGTGTTCATTAATGGAGTTAGACCACTAGGTCAGCTTTACAACATCTAATCACATATAATCATTGTGTTGCTATTTCACATAATATGAGCGACTTGAGGGAGTTGTAGTTACAGAGGAAAAAATTAATACTTTGTACTTCACACAAAGTTTTTATTTCAGCATACAAAAAAAAACATAGTTTTCATTTGCGTGATCTCTAATGCGCTACTTTTTGCATTCCTAAACTCCTCATACTATATTTCACGTTGCTCTCGTAATGTAACACTAAAACCTTTGTAACAACCCCGTATTTTTATAATAATATTTTATTCGGAAGCTCCCTATTAAATTAATTATTTTGATGTTTAATAATATATTTTGAATATATATATTTATTGTTTCCGTTCTCTATTTTATTATTTCTCGTTTTTAGTCTACTTTTGATTGGGTTAAAATGTCTGTGCACGATTTTGCTATTTTAATATGCTTGCTACTTTTCTTATGTAAGTTCTCCAAGCCTTTTAATATGGTTCAATCCAATTTGTAATCAGATAATCCATTGTACTCCCTCTGATCCAGACAGATGGTAACAGTTACTATAAACGGACGATCCATACAAATGGTAACATGCTATAAATGGCAAAGAAAATGACCAAACTATCCTTACTAACAAATCATATTTACCTAATTGTCATTGATAGGCCCACCCACTACCCACCCAATTAATCCCCCTAAACCCACCCAATACCCAATTAATACCCTAACCTACCCACATTTACCACCCACCCTATTAGTAACCCTTCCCTCCAAAAACCTAATCATCCCAACCGTCCCCTTTCTAGAATTCTCTCTGCCCCTCTCTCTCTCTTCCTTCTCAATCTTCATCTTTCTCATTGAATAAAAAACCCTAATCTCACCAACCGTCCTATTATCTGCCTCTCTCTCAATCTGCATCTTCATCTCTCTGCCTCTCTCTCTCTTCTCTCTCAATCAAAACACTTCTTTACCAGAACATCTTTTCCTAATCATCAATCGCGATGGATTGTCATGGATCTGCTTGTTCTTCTGGGTGTTTAAATTTCATAGTGAATCGGTTCAAATCTAGGCTCATACTGCTGTGAATACTAATCTGTTAGCGACGATTTGGGTGAGACGGATGACGGAAATCTCAGGGAAATTGTTGTTCCCAACACCCCTGGGTTTAAAAGCTTGCCCGGCTCAAATGAATCTGAAGATTCATCAAATAATGATGTCGATAGTGAGGACATTACTGCACTTTATCTTGAGCCACAAAGCTTTGTCCCAGATTCATGTGTCGATGAACTTGTTGCATGCGGTAAAGAAGGGTTGCATGTGATGAAGGAGATGGTTTAAATGTTTCCCTTTTTCCTAAAGATGAAATTGAAGATGAAGAGTCTCCACGTTCAAAGAGATTCAGAATGTATGGGCATAGATTTATTGCAAAACGCAATCTCCGTGTTGAAAAGAAACATCTTGAAAAGAAACGTCTTGAAAAGGAAGGTCTAATCCTGCAAACCCCTGATTTTGTTTATTTTTTCCGCATAAATTTACTGATTGTTAATTTTTGTGATTGTTTTTTTTACTGACTGTTAATTTCTTACTGTTAATTGTAGACTGTGATTTTCTAACTGTTAATTGTAGACTGTTAAGCCATGATTGTGATTGTTTTTTTTACTGACTGTTAATTTCTGACTGTTAATTGTAGACTGCTCTAAATTTCTGTCTGTTAATTGTAGACTGCTCTAAATTTCTGTCTGTTAATTGTAGATTGCTCTAAATTTCTGTCTGCTTGTATTCTATTTTCTGTTTGATGCTATGATTAGTTCTATCTGATTCCAATTTCTTGTCTGCATGTTGTTAATTGTAGAATGCTCTAAATTTCTTGTTAACCTTATCTAGAGTTCAATATATGTCTGCTTGTCTTCCATTTTCTGTTTGATGGTATGATTAGTTCTGTTTGATTCCAATTTCTTGTCTGCATGTTGTTAATTGTAGACTGCTCTATATTTTTTGTTAATTTTATTTATAGTTCAATGTCTGTCTACTTGTATTCTATTTTCTGTGTGATGGTATTCTAAGTCTTCACTGATTCCAAATTTCGAATGTGCATTCAATGTTTGTATGCTTGTATTCCATTTTCTGTGATTGTTTGTTCATTCCATACCATGTTCTCGATTTGTGTCTACTTGTATTCCTATGTCTGTTTGTATATTTTGTCTGCATGCTCTAAATTATGAAATTATACTCCCTCCAATCCTGACAGATGGTTCATTTCATATCATGTTCTCAATTTCCGTCTCCTTGTATTCCAACTTCTGTCTGATGGTATTCTCAATGTTTTTTGTTGTGTCACCCAGTGATGACTTTTTTGAGGGTACTTGTTACTAATTGTGTCTAACCCCAATATTGAAATGGAGATCACATGTAAACACAAAGCTAGATTAGTCATGGAGGCTAAATACTTACCATTTAATGCCGCCCTAATTTAAGTTTTTACTTTCATGTAATCACCACTTTATGCCACCCTAATTTTTGATTGGTTAAGGGGGCATAAAGTGAAATCCTCTTTAAGCTCAATGATGAGAGGTTAATTAGTCCCTGAGAGCTTCAGTGCTGCCTTTTTCTGTTGCTGTTAATTGTTCTTCTTTATTTTGTGACTCAATGAACCATTATGTGAGAGTCATATTTGGATTAACTGATTGACAGACCAGATTGTTTGTAACCCCATATGTAAATGTTTATTGTATGCCACCCCAATCTTAGATTGGTTATGGAGGCATTAAATAACCATTTGAAAGCTCAATGATGAGAGGGTTTTTAGTCCCTGAGAGCTTTAGGATTGCTGCCACCAATGATGACTAACCTGTATTTGTGTGGAAACCTGAGTTTCAGTAATTTCAGCCATCAAACTAAATGAGTATCTGAACATAAATTATTGCATTTCATTAAAAATTTCACCATCACTGCATTACATGAACATGTTGTAAACAGAACAAATAAATGACCATTGTATTACATTTGAGTACATTTGTTTGCCTTACAAATACACAAAAAGGTCATTCAATAAGATGTTTAGGTAGTAAACACGTTTTAACTTGAGGTTGTGCTCATGTTTCCTACTTAAACATCATGCCAAAAAAAACTGACTTAATTGAACTTCAAGTTGTCGTTCCCTTGTAAGATCAATAAAGTATTCATCTTCACCTGCAACAACAACTTCAGTTGGAGGTAATATTGCCTAGCCTCTCTAAGCTCATTAAGATAATTGCCCTCACCTATTTGATCCAAATATGCTAAACACTCTCTCACTATATTTGCATCAACTGTTAGGTTTAATGGTAGTAATCCATGCYTTAATAGTGACTCCTTACTCATATGAGGAATAAGAAAGTTGTTGTGACCCTTATTTCATGATTTCCACCATGACTAATTGTAGAGTAAGGTAATTGAAGTTCAATTTCATGGGTTCATGATTTATGAATGTTGCATGTACATTACCAACTAATTCTTCAACTGTACTTGCCACTTCATTATTTTGTAGTGTTTGTAAAGACCTGAAAAACCCTAAATCGTTGATGTTCAAATCTGGACTGTTTGGTGGTTTAAATTGTAAATGAATGTCAAACCCGTCTGAGCCGGCAGCAGCCCTAAATTCCGGATCATGGTCAAATATGTGAGGTCTTGCATTATCTTGTTGAATGGTTATTGTTTTACTTGCATTTGCTGGCCATTTTGCCTTGATTGTTGGAATGATATCATTGATTATGCAAGCTTTCGTCACCTCTTTTGTAATGGAATCAATAGCTTTGGTTACTATTGTTCTTGCTTCCCTGTTTCTGCTTCTTCTAGCAGCTGGTACATGCTCAATGAAAGGGAAAACACCAATTTTCCCATAGCAATTCACCATCATCTCCGTACATAGGCCTTGCCACCGCACACATAAACATCACCTTAGTTATGTACCTCTTTGATTGACATGAACGATAAGGTGGTTCTTCACCCGCGACAATGTAGTAGTCATCCGTTGTGGTTGTGAGGTAAAACTACTTCTCGTCAATATGAACATTGCATGACATGTCTTTGAACTTTACCAAATTTTCTTCGACATATAATGAGGCAAGTGAAAATAAAAGCCTCTTTAATTTATTAGAATCGTTTAGTGTTGGGTGTATCGGATTGGTATGTTTTTTCAATTCACCTTTTTCGACCCAACGACACACCGTACCAAAATCGACTTTCAGTTTTTTGGCAATCTTGCGGATTGATGAACGGTTCTTGAACGACATGCTCTTGATCATGTCAATATTAATTTCTACCCTTGGTGCATTGGAGTTTCCTATAATACGAGAAGGTAAGTCGGCCGCTCTATCTATTGATATCTCCTTTGCTCGTTTCCACCAAAAACAATCCTTCTTCCGAGAGATGGACCATTTAAGGGCAGCTTCAGAAATTTCGCTCTTATGAGGGATTCCGTTTACTGAGTTTGCCAACAGGAAATGAACAAGCCCTTCTTTTTCATCTAACTTAAGGTTTTTTATGCCCATTTTGTTGAACTACTAATATGTTTTTTTGGTTTCAGCAAAAAAACAAGGAAACAGTGAAGGGTTAGAGAGAAATGAAGAAGATAATGAAGAGATTTTGTTTTGTTTAGTGCTAAATTGATGTAATAGAGGTTAGGATGATGTAATAGAACATGATGTCATAGGTGATGTAACTTTATTGGGTTAAGTAAACTTTCAAATTAGGCGCCAAAAACAAATTTTGGCTGAAAATTTGTAATTTTCCCACTGAAAAACGGTTGTTTTGTTGTGTGGGTATTACTGTTTATGTAAAGGTGAGTTATTCATCTAATTAACTTAACTATGCTTCATTAATTCTATAATTACATTAACCATTTAGGTGGTCCCTATCAATCATTCCCATTTACCCTTCACTTTTTCTCCTTTCCTTAAATAACTCATTTTCTCCTACGTTACCATCTGTCTGGATCAGAGGGAGTATGAGCTAATAGACTCAAAACCCATTAATTAATCTCTTTATAAATAGAATTTAACCTAACAAACAACTAGGTCAATTCATTTCTTTTGTGCGTGACATCTGCCGCGCGTCTTTCTTCTTTTCTTCTCTTTTGTTCTTCTTTCTCCTTTCGACTTCATTGTTGTACATCTTTCCTTCTTCCCAATTTAAAAGAAAAATAAATTTTCATAATCGTGACTCTTACTTTTATAACATATTTATCTCCAAATATTTTTTTATGAAAATTATTTGTATGGACTTTTAGACCTACCTTTAAGGTCTCTTATTTTAAAGGATAAAGAAGAAGAAGAGTCTTTTATTGGTGTTTTCATGGATTTGGATTCATGCATCTTTAAAGTCGATTTTGAGGATGTTGGCACATGTTGGAGACAAGGTTTTGTGGTTCGTGTTCTTCGTGAAGGTTTTCATTAATTCGCTTTATTGATTGCTAAAAAGGTAACTAGGTGTTTTTATTTTAATTGTGTTTATGCCAATTAATGTGATTTACATGATTTAATGATTGATTTGTATATTTGGTACTTGTTAGATTATTTATTATCATGATTTATTATGTTACATATGTTTGTATATGTTTTAATGCCTTAATTATATATTGTATGTTGCTTATATTTTATTATGGATGTCATGAGCGCAATTAGGGTTTACGAATGAAACCTAGTGGCGGCATGATAGGCGACCAAGAGTGAGATTCAAAGTTATTGCTAAAGCTAGTACAACCTTGATGACGATTCGAGTGTTATGGCTGAAGTTAGTACAACTTTGGGTCGTTATTCAAGTTATGGCTGAAACAGGTATAACCTTGGAAATATAAATCAAGGTTATAGCCGAATTTACTATAATATTGGATACGAGTTAAGGTTATAGCTGAAACTAACGTAACCCTGGGATTGTGGCTCAAGGTTATGGTTGGATCTAGTATAACTTTGAGTACCGTGTCAAGGTTATGGGTGAGGTTAGTATAACCTCAAAGGTAGTTGTTGAAGTTATAGTCGAGGCTAGTATAACCTCACATCTAAATTTCATGTTATGGTTAAGGTTACTATAACATTGATCGTTAGTATTTGTTTCTCATGTTGTGTTGTGTACGGTTGCTACATGACACTATGTTTGCATATCTCTTTGGTTACTCTTGTTCATATGATAAGTATGATAATCATTTATACTATCTTACTAGTTGAGTCGTGATGTTGTTTAAACATGTTGGTACAATCAGTTATATTGTGCATTTGTGTGTTAGATAGTTTGAATAGATGACGACAGTGGTTATACGCTCTGGTCCCCGAGTGTCGTTCGGTGTACAGTTATTGCACCGAGAGTCTGGCCAGGACTTAGACATATAGGCAGTGGTTATACGCTATACATAGTACCGCGGAGGCAGTGGTTATACGCTCCACCCCGATGGAGGCAGTGGTTATACGCTCTGGCAAGTTTGAGGCAGTGGTTATACGCTCTAACGGGCGTTCGCTCTATCCGTTATACTTTGATGATAGCTTTGTGTCTTATGTTGCTGTGGATCATGTGTCACCATATTCGCTACGCTTTATTGCTAATAGCGTGCCTTATCGTGCGTTACTTTAGTTTGTAAGTGTCCATGGTCTAGTGGTTGCATACGGTCTAGTTCGTATGGTTTCATTCGTCTAGTGTCGAGAATATCATCTTAAGGTAAGTTTATTTACATGTTATATTATGTTTATGTCATAGCATGATCGTCGTGGTATGTCTTCGACTGATGGTAAATTGTGTAGGGTTTCATGTGTATAGTGTAACACCCCTCCTTACCAAGGATCCTTAACAAGGCCTTCCCTGATAACCAAGGGCGCTACCATCTCGGTTGCCCGAGGTAAGTATATCAAATTGACCATCCAAGAACATTTAATAAATACATTACAAGATTACAACGAAAACTGAACAACAACTCAGTTATACACTAAACGATATATACAACTGATGACTCTACTATCAACTACATGCGTCACTATGTCATACGATCACCCAACCCGCAACATACACCAAAAAACATCGCATCCATACATCCATTTAAACCTGTAAGTCAGTCTTCTCACCATCCCCGAATGGATCATCACAGTTTTGAATACATGAAACGAAGTCAGTCAACTGAATAATAATATAGTATAACATAATGCATAAACAACCACGACGAACTGTAACAACCATCTCCAAACTTCATAGTAACCAGTAACCGACTACACACCGAGGTGTGTAGCCCAACCAAATTACCCATTGCAATAGGTAATCCTCGCCGCCAGTGAGCACCGCAACCTTACCACCTAAAACCCGCTCATCGCAACGAGGGAACCCAAGTCCATTAATGTGCACCCCCCATGCGTCGAGAAACACAAGAGGCGAACAATGGGGGTGAGACCATCTCTCGAAATGGCTCACAATATCAACACAATATCACCATCATAACTCAATCANAGGCGAACAATGGGGGTGAGACCATCTCTCGAAATGGCTCACAATATCAACACAATATCACCATCATAACTCAATCATACAATAATCATAAAGATTGTCGCATCTCATGCATACTGATTACACAACCAACTGAGTAGGGAAACCCTACCTGAAAAGCAATCCAAGAAGCACCGATCATCAACGCACACAAGAGCATGGAACCGCTATCGACATCTACAACAACGGTTTGACCAGATTACAAACGACCATAACCCTATCCCAAAACCCCAGATGGTGACGATGACTTACCGTATACGATGAACATATGACTAGGCCGGGAACGACGCACACATCCACTCCATGGTGGTCTCCTAGGTAGAGGCTCAAAAGAGATAGGGGAAAAGGAGGCAGAGGGAGAAGTGTTCTGATTTTAGGTTTTTGAGAAGAAGAAATGAAATGAAATGATTTCGGGTTATGACTTCCTCGTAACGTTATATTAAGTTGTCACTCATGCACTCGTTCGAGTACCAACATACTCGACCGACTCAACCGCACTCACTCGAGTGCCCCACACTCGGCCGAGTGACCCTTGCTAGGTCGAGTTTCTGTGTCCTCATCAACGGGTCTAACATGGTCAAGGGTACATATGGTCAGTCAATGGGCCCCCCAATAGGACGGGTATTACAGTCTTCCCTCCTTAAAAGAACTTCGTGTAATACCTCAGGTTTTCAGGCCTTTGGGTATTTTATCGAGTAGAGGGTACTCTATCGAGTAGGTTATGATCAGAGTTTGGAAGAAGTTTGTTTGTTAGTTACTCGACCAAGTTCGGGGAACTCGATCGAGTAGAGGCTACTCGATCGAGTCCGTTAGTTACTCGATCGAGTAACTTCGCTGTTACGGGTTTTGCGTCCGGTTTGATTTTAAAGAAAAGGGAAGGTTTTTATATAATAACGACGTTTTCTTTCATTTTTACTTTTACTTTCATAACTTCTCAAAAGGAGAACTCGAACAACGTAAGATCTTCCCTTCTCTTTATTATCAAATCAAGAGCTAGGGTGCATAACTTTTAGAGCTTTTCATACCGCCGCGATCGTCGTTTTGTGAGTAAGATCATTATGTCTTTTTTTATATTGATTCAGTCATTTTGTTTAAACCCTAATTGGGTAGTTTGGGAGGGTTTTGGGAGTTAATGGTGGTGTAGATTATAATTTGATGTTTTGTATAAGAGGTGACTTCGTAGAAGAGAGATTTTGATTGCTTGCGCTAGCCTTATGGTTTCCGTCTCAGGTAGGGTTTCCCTACTCAGTTATTGTGTAATTGGTTATGATGATGTGGTTACATGAGTATGATTATGATTGTGAGGGTATTGTTTGATATTGGCAAGTCTATCGGTTTTATGGATGATTGTTGTTATTGTGTATGGTTCGCGAGGTGCTCCCTCGGCTGAGTGGAGTCATTTGGGGGAATGGCTTCACGCCCTTGTTCACCCCTTGTGGTTCCCGGCATAACGGGATGTGCACATTAATGATGATTGAGTTTTGCGCTCTATGGTTTTGAGCAGGGCTTAGGTGGTAAGGCTGGAGAAGGAAGGTGGAATTATGTGTTGCATGTGAGGTGTGAATTGCTTGAGAAAGACTTGTTTATATGATTAAGTGAATTGTATTATTTACATATGATAGTAACATCTGGTTAGGGGTTTAATGTTGTATGTTATTTTCATGTTGTTGCGTAAAGTTCTAGTACCAAAGCCTACGGGTAGTATAATTCGTGAGCATGACTCAATCAAGTAGGGGGACCTCGATCGAGTAGGGTGGACTCGACCAAGTAGGGCTGACTCGATCGAGTATGTATGGTATTGTGTTGGACAGAAGTTCCTGTTTCATAGTTACTAGACCGAGTAAGTTTGGGACTCGATCGAGTAGGCGTTACTCGATCGAGTGGTTTTTGGCTCGACCGAGTATGTTTCATGTCAATCGTTGGCAGTTTCAGGAAGCTTTAGATACTCGATCGAGTGTTTTGTGACTCGATCGAGTTAGTTTTACTCGACCGAGTATGTATAGGTACTTGATCGAGTGTGTCTTTGTATGACTCATAGTTGTTTTGAGTCGTAGGCTATGTGCTTACGTTTGTTTTGGGTATTCGAGCATTCTTTTACATATGTGTTGGTCCTGATACGTAGGTTACCGAATCCTAGGACGTGGAGAGTACCACCTTATGATGGGCATGAGTTTGTTGGGAGGACATGTAGTTATAAGTGGTAGTGATGTATAGTGAAAAAGAGGAAGTGAAGTCGATGATTTCATTGGGGCGAGGAGTACAACTTGTGGGATATGGTGAGTGATATATTCGTGGGTTCGAGTAATGTAATGATAGGCGTATATGATCGAGTGGTGATGTGAGTGGTAATATAAGTTCAAAATTCGTGAAGTCGAAAAGTTTGCAATGAGGGAGGTCAATTGTGGTAATATGGGATATGAGGATTTGTGGAGGGAGATGGTTATGACTATGTTGGTTGAGGATATATGTAAGAGAAGGTCGTGATAGAAAAATGGAAAACAAGAGTGTTAGATGAGCTTAGACCGACGGATGCCGCATTGTGGATTGATAGGTCGTCACTAACCAATGCAAAAATAAATACCCTAAGTACAATAAAAGTAATGTAGTATATAGGGGTCGAATCCACAGAGACGCTACGTAATTCTTAATGTCGATGTTTG
>VHZZ01000041.1:388354-400250 GCA_009801015.1 Silene noctiflora | reverse complement strand
TAAAAGCTCGATTTCCTACAAAACACGTTAAAAGCAAGATAATGCAATTAGAACACGATATTAGCTTAAAATACTAAACAAWGTGTTAAAATGATTAGTAAAATATAGCTAAACTAGGGGATAAAAATGCATATAAAAAGTACTTATCATGGATTTGTATGTAGTGGATGTGTTTGGGAATTTGGATCATTAAGAGGTGAGCCTAGTGTGTAGTTCTTTGGGAAGGTAACAGTATGAGATGAATTATGGTTCCGGGGATATTAAGGAAAGTGTAGTTGATTAAAGAGTAATCCTTGAAAGTGTGGACTTATTGGTGGTGAGTATGAGTGAGTAGCATGTGGAGATAGATTTTTGATAACAAAGAATGGGAAGTCGCTGATACAAATCAATGAAATATGAGTTTTGGAGCCATAAAGAGATAACCGGATTACTAAAGAGCTGGGTAATAGGAGTAATGAGTTGAGTGGATTATGAGTGTTGTCGAGTGCGATGGGACAAGAAGGATGGTAGTGAGKCGAGTGTATGTTCATAAAAGTTGYGRGACATGAAAGTAAGGAATCATGGTGATGTATGGTACTATCATGAGTGGGTGAGTTAACGGTTATATAGGAGTTTTAGGACAACATGTCAGTCATGGGTTTTGAGGAATTAAGGGAGTAAGGAGTTTGTAGAGTATTTGCATGATATGATAATTTAGTAATAAGTTAAGGGAGTAGAATGATCACGGACAGAGTTAGTATGGATATTGGGGTAATATGGTTGATACGGTTAATGAAGTTTGCTATAAGAAATCATTATTCATGGTTACAAGGGAGCATAAGGTGTTGAGATAAAGAGCGTTGGTCGGGAGTTGAGTATTGGTTACATGGTCAAATTTGTCAGGTGGTGGTAATTATGCGTATTGGAAAAATTTGTTATGAGGAGTATATGAGTCTAACCTCGTGTGAGAGATGTCTTTTATTAAGTGATAAATTACCTAATCAGGATTGACTAGTTAGATTCGATTATGGGTCTATGATGTATGTAAGTGTTTGTGTGAGGTTCTGACCTCACAAGTGGTGGTAAGGTGTGATAGTCCTAAAGTTTTTATCTGAGTGTTCTGTGTAACATGTTGTGTATGGTGACCAAATAGGATGATATTCAGAAAAGGTAATGGTGGTTGGATGAGTTATGAGATAATTGTTGTGGCGGGACTCTTATTGTGGTAATGTGGTTGTGTTCCGGGTTGCGATGTGGGTACTTTCGCGATGGGGTGCGGCTGTTGGTGGCGGTGTTGCGATGCCGTCATTGGTTGCGGTGGAGTAGGCGGGATACTTATGAGACGAACTTTTGAAAGTGTATATCAGTTGTATAGATTGTTGTTTTGTTTACTGCTATTTCCTGTGAGTTTCGGTTTGGACATATATATTGTTGTCTTGTTTAGTGATGTTTCCTGTGTTTTCGGTTTGTGGGCGAGAATAAAGTATGATATGGGGGAAAGTTGCGCATGCAGTCGTTGTTGTCATAGTTACAGTGGTACCTTGTTGGTGAAACATAGTTGGGGAAGATTGTTGGAGTACTTTCGATGTTATGTTAAATGAGCCATTTATTGACATAGTTGTGGCAAGTAATTGGTGGAGAATGTGTGTACCGAACTGAAAGCTGCATGGGGTTCATAATATTTATCGGGGATATAAGTATGGAGAGTTGGTATTTAATCTCATGTTAAGTTATGTACGAGTTTGGCGGCAGTAAAAAGGGAGATTTGAGAATATAGTGTGTGTGTAACAATTGTGGTATGTGAGTTATGATTAAGGGGATAGGTGCGTGTATAGAGAAGAATGTGGTTGTGCGGTAATGTTGAAGGGTATGGAAGCTATTAGGGAAAGAGAGCCTTGGATATAGGAATAGTTGTCGGTGTTAAAGTTATAGTCGGTTACTTGTGACATGAGAGGGTGATAACGGGAAGGAATCAATAAGGACCTAGTATTAGTTGAGTTACGAGGACCTAACATTTATCTTAAGAGGAGTATGATGCGACAAAGAGAATTTGATGGTTATGCATGTCGTTGTATATTTGGAAGTTTAAGCCTCAGTGTGGAATAAAAGGATGGACTTGTGCATATGGTTGATATTATTAAAGGTAATAGCAGTGTTTGTGGTAGTATGTATGGCCATGAAGTAAGGGTGGTGATGTTTATGAGTGTGAGTAAACTTCGAGGACGAAGTTCTTTTTAAGGGTGGTAGAATATAACATTCTGTTTTGGTGGTTGACCGATATTGGTTTTGCTAGTGGGTGATATGTTAGTAAGACGGAGTTAGCGGCATTTGTGGTTGGTATTCAGTAGTATTATGAAGTTAGTGTCGAGAGGCTATGCTATAGTTGATACGATATCGTGAGACGCGTTGTGGAGGTAGGCATGGTAAGAATGGTAGATGGAGTTTTCCCATAAGTTTTGCTGCGTTTTGAGTCAGTTTTGGTCAAGTTTCGGTTTGTGTCGGGTTGTTAATGTTGTGTTTTGAGTTTTATATTTTGTTGTAGTTGTATAGTTGCGTGGTGTGAGTTGTGGTGGGTTTTGTTTCCGGTATGGGTTTGAACTTCGGGGACGAAGTTTATTTTTAAGGAGGGAAGACTATAATACCTCAGGTTTTCTGGCCTTTGGGTACTCTATCGAGTAGAGGGTACTTTATCGAGTAGGTTATGATCAGAGTCTGGAAGAAGTCTGTTTGTTAGTTACTCGACCGAGTTCGGGGAAATCGACCGAGTAGAGGCTACTCGATAACGTACTCGATCGAGTAACTTCGTTGTTACGGGTTTTGCGCCCGGTTTGATTTTTAAAGAAAAAGGAAGGCTTTTATATAATAACGACGTTTTCTTTCATTTTTACTTTTTCTTTCATAACTTTTCAAAAGGAGAACTCAAACAACGTAAGATATTTCCTTCTCTTTACTATCAAATCAAGAGGTAGGGTGCATAACTTTTAGAGCTTTTCATACCGCCGCGATCGTCGTTTTGTGGGTAAGAACATTATGTCTTTTCTTATATTGATTTATTAATTTTGTTTAAACCCTAATTGGGTATTTTGGGGGGTTTTGGGGAGTTAATGGTGGTGTAGATTATAATTTGATGTTTTGTATAGGAGGTGACTTCGTAGAAGAGAGATTGTGTTTGCTTGCACTAGCCTTGTGGTTTCCGTCTCAGGTAGGGTTTCCCTACTCAGTTATTGTGTAATTGGTTATGATGATGTGGTTACATGAGTATGATTATGATTATGATGGTATTTTTTGATATTGGCATGTCTATCGGTTTTATGGATGATTGTTGTTATTGTGTATGGTTCGCGATGTGCTCCCTCGGCTGAGTGGAGTCATTTGCGGGAATGGCTTCACGTCCTTGTTCGCCCCTTGTGGTTCCCGTCACAAGGGGATGTGAACATTAATGATGATTGGGTTTTGCGCTCTATGGTTTTGAGCAGGGCTTAGGTGGTAAGGCTGCGGTTCCCACTGGCGGACTGGTTTACCTGTTGCGACGGGTAAGCTGGCAGGACTATACACTTGGTGTGTAGTAAGGTGTATGGAGTATTGTGGAGTTGGAGGAATGTCATTTTATTGTGTTGTGATTGTCGTATCTTATTATGCAGTAACAGACCCCGTTTATGTGTTTTGAAAATTGTGGTGATCCATTCGGGGATGGTGAGCAGTTGATTAGCAGGTATGCCTTGGAAAGCTCGCGGCTTGCTCGGGATGTTGTCATCACTTGGTATTTTAGCTAGTCTTCCGCTTAGTCTTATGACGGTTTTGGTTTTAGTAGTTTGGTTGAGACAGTTGTATCGTATTTCACAGTTTTGCAGTTTTGGGTTTTGAGATGTATGATTTAAACTATTTTACCTTTAAATGTTGTTTCTTGATGGTCACTTTTGATATACTGTGCCTCGGGTAACCGAGATGGTAGCATCTTCATATGTTAGGGTGGCTTTGGTAAGACACCTTGATATGTGGGGGTGTTACACTTCGTCCCCGAAGTTCGACTCCCCGACACAAAAGACTGTTCGAACGCTATGGTCTAGATGGATAGGTCACACTCAACACCATTACGACTCCACCTAATCATCACCACCCATTGGTCATAAACCACGCATTACCCCTATCTACCACATTCCACACATAAAGGTCACGCGACATACACCACGGCAAGATGATAACTCACATCACTACTACGATAACTTGCCTCATCACTTACTACTCACATAAGATACACACACATGACACAACAACTTAACATGACACCACAACTCTTCTATTGAAACAAGTAGTAAATCCCACAAGGAACATAACATCAAGTTTTTTTTAAAATTTTACACACTCGCGCGATACACTCTACCCCCCTTAAAACGAACTTCGTCCCTGAAGTTCACTGCCCGTGCGGTCAAAGGCAAGGAAACGAAAAGGAAAAGCCAAGGTTGGACTAGAAACATGACTTTATATAGGTATAAAACTTGTACTCATGACATGGTATACCACCGACTACTATACCTGATAAATCCATTATCCACATGCGGCTGGTTCCCCTGCATGACCATACAGCTTAACCATGACTAAATCATACCCCACATATCACGTCACAACTATACCATATAAATACAACAGAAATCTAGGGTATGACACGTACAACCTCGGTTGAATAACAACCACTCTTTCGAGTAACAGACACTCGCTCGAGTACGCCGTACTCGGTCGAGTGCTCTGTGTACTTGGTCGAGTAGACACAGACCATAAAACATTCCAAACACTGCAAGCTAAGTACTCGGTCGAGTGCAGATTGTTACTCGGTCGAGTTCGCTTTACTCGGCCAAGTCCCTTAGTGTACTCGGTCGACTACCCAGAATAAAAAAGCCCTCCAACGAAGTCCAAAACACCAACCACCAACACATATATACCTGCAATTAAACCAATATCGTGACTCGAAGGTCACCTATAGTCATACACCAACGAAACAAAGTCTAAAGAACATAACAAATCTTGGCCTTATGGCCGCATATAACAATCCAACATAAAAGTTATGTGCCACCAAGGCACCAAATCAGAAATAAGTTTGATAAAACAACAAAGAACATGGAGAGAACTCAAGGATAGTTGCCTGCATCATCATCCATAGCTTCCTCGTTTCTGGCACCGGATGATCCAACCACATCATATCCTCTACCATAGCCCGGTTGCGCACTACCTCCCATCCATCTTCCCTCTGAATCCATCTGACTCTCATAGTTGGCTCCCCACGGTCGCCGCAAGACATCCCCGCTCATAGCTCTATGGCACTCCCTAAGAAGACCAACCCACCCCGTAGTAGTGAAAAACACCACTATCATCTTCGGATCCTCTGCACCATACCGGCCGAGTTAGGTTCGTCCCTATGTCCTGATGGTGAGTCATCTCATGTAGGTTTCTCAACACCAAGGTGTTGGACAACCGCTTCGTCAACTCGCTCACCTGCATCTGAGGGTCATGAACTGTAGGGTATCTCGGGTACTGGTACATGGGTGCGCTCTGCTGCATGTAGGGAATCTCCTTCATCACCTCCCTCACTGCTCTCATTCCCCAAGTCTCCCTAACCGGCTTGGCCACCTTTTTGCGGCTAGTAGGCAAAACGGGCTCCAGCATCTCCTGAAGTACATGCTCCGAGATAAGGTAGGTCTGGTGGGGTGGGGTCATATAAGCGGTGCTCTCCTCGAGGTGCTCAGCCTCGGGTAGGTTAGCCGGGTCGGGTAGCCTCATCCATCTCATGCCCCCCACCCTCCAAGCTAGAGTCCCGTCATCTAACACCCTTAACCACTTCTGATGCAGGAAGTAGTCCTTATCCAACGTCGGCACACTCTTAAACATCGCCGGAAACTCAGGAGAAGGTTCGAAATCGGCCAACTTTTGCGCCAAGCGGGTCGCAATGGCACCACAACTAAGATGACGATGTGGAGACTGGGCCATATGCGCCAAGCTAGAACACACAATGGCCGGAGCACTATATCAAAACCGCTCCTCCTTCTTAGGGTTCATATAAGACATAAGCAGCATCCCCTCGTGAGAATTCAACTTGCTCACGTCACTCCTCCCATAGAGTAAGCAGGTCATCATCCGGAGTAAGATCCGCAGGGTCACATGTTGTACATTATTAATGAGCATGGCACTGATATTGGGTCCCGTGCCAGTAAGCAAAGAAAGATACTCACTCTCCCCACACTCTTTGGCCACGTCAAGGTAATGATCCGCAGTAGGCTTCTCTAGTCCCAAGTGATCTGCTATCTCCTCCAGGGAAAGCTCAAAACTGTTGTTCATCAACCTAAAACGGACGATCTCACCATCCTCATCATATGAGAAGGAGCTAATGAACTCCAAAGTTAGAAACTCATAAGAATGTTTCCTCAATATATACAACCCAAACATCCCCAAAGTCTCAAATATATGCCTCACATCAACCTTTATACCTAAATCCTCTAAAATACTCACGTCCACACACCTAGTCGCCCTTATGGTACGAGTCATCAAGGAAACAAAAACCTCCCTCTGTTTGAAGTCAGCGAACACAACAGAAGGGTATTGGGCCACGGGTGGAACCGTAGGTCCTTGGCTCCCCTGGCCCCTCTCAACGGAAACTCCGACCCGAGTCCTCTTGCTGAATGGTTTGGCGGTGGTAGCTCTCGGCATGCAACAACAACACGATTTAACAACAAAATTTCGGCTCAAAAGATTGAAAACAAGGGGAAAATTTCGGATTTTCATGTACAAAAAGGTGGAGCTTTAAGACGGGTTTTTCGCTCAAAATCAAGTACAAAAGTTGATAGCATTAGCATCCTACAACCTTTTCCAACTTTAAAAGAGGAATTGGAGTATCAAAAATCGAAATTTGGGGACAAACCCTAGAAAATTCGAAATCAATTTCTACAAATTTTGGGCTCAAATCATAGTTTCTAGCATTAAAGACAAGAACTAAAGCAAGTTTCATTGAAGATTATCACCTTGAGCATGTTTCTAAAGCTTAAAAATCAAGATTTTCAACTTCTAATTGGACTCTTCTACCCAAAGTATAACAAAATAATTAAAACAATGTTACCTTGCAAATTGGAAATGGGAACAAAGAAGAGGATGAGTAAAACGGATTTGAGAAGTAGTAGCACAAGATTCTCCAAGCTTTTGATAAGGAAACTTAGTTTGAGAGATTTTGAAAGAGAGTACAACAAGAGTTGTGTCGAAATAATGGAAGGAAAGGGTATATAGATAGTCGAAAAATTAAAACGCGATTTCTGGTTAATTAGGGGCACTTGGTCGAGTACGGACCGCACTCGGTCGAGTGTCGATATTGGCAGATTCAATCTAAGTTCTGCTTTTTACGAACTCAATCGAGTGGCCTTTGAACTCGGTCGAGTAAGGATGACTCGGTCGAGTACACTCTTGTACTCGGTCGAGTTCCCCAAAAAGTCAAAGAAAAACATTTTGCGTTGTCAATGTCAGCGTTCCTGCAATACAAAGCGTCGTTCGGAGTTCAAGGAGCGTTTTGGAACTCGTCACTAATTAGTTCTTACCCGCGATACTAACAAGGCCAAGCACATAAGGGTATCAAGCACCTACATAGGCTCACTTAAGGCATTCCGACTTGACTGTTGCTACCTCACATACCATCTTAATCACCGACTCTTATCACATGACCATATAACATAGCATACTACTCAAGACATGCGCATACATTCACCTACGGTTTGTAACACTTTCGCATACTCTCCACCAAATACTCAAACAAGTAAAACAGTTCATCAACCATATACTCAACCCTACATCAGTACTAGCACACACGCCTCTACCAGGTAGTCATACATCATCCACACCACATACTAATGTCGCCCTTATACTAGCAACACATACTGCACGCAAATGAAGTCACATTCAGCACATAACACATATGCAGTCCCAACACAACATCCCACCCCGAGGTTACTGGCTTAAGCATATTGGGGTCGGGATTCTGGAATGAGGGCACCTTCTCACCCAAAAACAAACACAAGGGGCTTCCAACACACATACACCAGGTTCATTTTAATTGACACCCTATATTCATTAAATTCATTGGTTACAGGTTCTAAAATCGTTGCTCTGATACCACTTTGTAACACCCCTACTTACCAAAGAGCCTTAACTAGGCTTTCCCTGATAACCAAGTGCGCTACCATCTTGGTTGCCCGAGGTAAGTATATAAAATTGACCATCCAAGAACATTTAATAAATACATTACAAGATTACAACGGAAACTGAACAACAACTCAGCTATACACTAAACGATAGATACAACTGATAACTCTACTATCAACTACAGGCGTCACTATGTCATACGATCACCCAACCCGCAGCGTAACCAAAACAGCATCGCATCCATACATCCATCTAAACCTGTAAGTCAGTCTGCTCACCATCCCCGAATGGATCATCACAGTTTTAAAAACATGAAACGGGGCCAGTCAACTGAATAATAATATAACATAACATAATGCATAAACAACCACAGTGAACTGTAATAACAATCTCCAAATTCCATAGTACCCGCCAAGATAATTGAAGGGTTACCATCTCAGTTTCCCGAGATAGTGATTCCAAAACTCCAATCAAAGAAAATTTTATTAAAAATTAATGTTTAATGATTTACATACAAAAAATATACAATATACAAATAATGAAATACAACTCGGCTAGGTCTAAATCATCTACCTAGTAACTATATACTCGACTCCAAGTCCATGGCGAGGCCCGAATCCCGATCGTGCTATATATAAACCTGTAAATAAACTACTTCCCATATGATCGGAAATATCATATGGATCGACACAGGCCACCCCGGAAATAGGTAACAACTACACATAGCCACACACGGTCAGTTTCAATAATACAATTAATCACGAAAGACAATAGACATGAATATGAAATGTAATTGTGAATGCACAAACACGAGTCTCCAATCATCACCACTCCACAACCAACACACCGGTACTAGGGAAACACTCACGATACCCACAACCCGATGACGGCACCGCCCACCAAAACAGCCGGACTGCAGCCCGTAAAAAGTACTCTGGACACACCGATGGTACCGGGCCCGAGAGCGACTCGGATCCCCTGCCAGACGACGTGACTCAACCTCACGTGTCCCTCCATAACTCCCGCCATTAATGTGCACATCCCTCTTAGAGTGGGAAGATCCAAGAGGCGACCCGAGCGTGAGACGGTGTCTCAATCGCCTCACGTTTATAAAACGAGTATCACCGCCACAACTCCACCAACGACCTCCAATATCCACCACAATCACATATATCGCAACATACAACATAATGTGCCAATTATATAACCATCTCATAGATTATGAATCTTAACATGTCAAACATACTTATATCAACAAGTTCTCATTTTTATGTTATAATGCATTTCCACCCACAACATGAGATTAACCATCAATTATCCAATCATCATGATATGATACGATTATGCCAACACAAGAGACTAATACACATTTCTACATACATGTTATAATACAACCCAACCATCATAATTATCCTCTGAATAATGCAATTAATCACTAATCTTGTTATAATGCAAATGCTTCATTCATGAGAGCCTAATTACAACATCAACAACAACACATACAACATTCATATTATTGAAACTGATTAGGATTAACCTATCTTTTAGCATACTCCATCAGCTAGTCCAAGACAACAAAAATCCATCTCATAAAACCGTCTCATCCTACAATAATCACATAATAACTATCATAATACATCTTATACTATTATATTAAGTAAAACCCCTTATTATTACCCTTTAATTGCTCATTAAACTAATTAAAACCACTAATTAATCATCCCCATGAAAACCCCAAAATTCTAGGGTTAGGATAAACAAAGGAGAAAGGTGGAATTTCAACTTACAGTGATAGATCGGAAATTAGGTGGAGGTTTCATCTTCAAATCCAAGCTTAAAGGTCATGGGGGAGGCTTAAGGAGCTTTCTAGAGAGAGGGGAGAGTGTTTGGTTGAAGGAGGAAGAAGATAGAAAATGATTTGGATTTTGGATAAGAAAGAAATCTAAAATGAGTTATCGCGGGTCCTGACCAGCTCACTCGGTTGAGTAGAGCGTTCACTCGACCGAGTGACGCATATTCGATCGAGTACTGAGCACACTCGATCGAGTGAACTCCACTCGGTCAAGTACAACGCAGTTCTCAGCAATGACCAGGTTTCGTAAAACAGTCATATCTCACACGTTTCTTGGTCATTTTGGGCGTGTGACCTACCGTTGGAATCGTAAGAGAACAAACTATCACCTCCAATTGGAATCACATGAATACCATGTCTATATCTCAAGTTATGACAGTTTTAAGACGACCCTTCTATAGGCCGACATTATAACAACTCCACTAAGTCTAGTTTATAGTCATAATTCACTCCCAAGTGGCCTCTCGTCTAGCATAAGGTCTTATCACGCATCCCAAAGTTCCATTGCGGGTCCCAAAATATCCGGGTATTACACTTACCACCTAAACCCCGCTCATCGCAACAAATGAACCCAAGTCCATTAATGTGCACATCCCCCTTGCGTCGAGAAACACAAGAGGCGAACAATGGAGGTGAGACCATCTGTCGAAATGGCTCACAATATCAACACAATATCACTATCATAACTCAATCATACAATAATCATAAAGATCGTTGCTTCTCATGCATACTGATTACACAACCAACTGAGTAGGGAAACCCTACCCGAAAAACAATCCAAGAAGCACCGATCATCAACGCACACAAGAGCATGAAACCGCTATCGACAGCTACAACAACGGTTTGACCAAATTATAAACGACCATAAACCTAACCCAAAACCCACAGATGGTGACGATGACTTACCTTATAAGAGGAACAAATGACTAGGCCGGGACCGACGCACACATCCACTCCCATAGTGGTCTCCTAAGTAGAGGCTCAAAAGAGATAGGGAAGAAGGAGGCAGAGGGAGAAGTGTTCTGATTTTAGGTTTTTGAGAAGAAGAAATGAAATGAAATGATTTCGGGTTATGACTTCCGCGTAACGTTATATTACGCTGTCACTCACGCACTCGGTTGAGTACCAACATACTCGACCGAGTCAACCGCACTCGGTCGAGTGCCCCACACTCGGCCGAGTGACCCTTGCTAGGTCGAGTTTCTCTGTCCTCATCAACGTGTCTTAACATGGTCAAGGGTACATATGGTCAGTCAATGGGTCCCCCAATAGGACGGGTATTACATATAGATGATCTCACGTGTTTACTGGTTTTGCATCTCAATTGTTATTGATTGTTGGTTATATTCAATTATTGTAAACATGACTGGGAGAGCATCTAGTTACTCTCGACTGATTGCCGACATCCCATTGTCAGGTTGAATGCTTGTGCTGTTTAGATGATGTTTGGGATGCATTGAGGGGCAAGACGAATAATAATTTAGGATTTTGTTTTTCGGTTTTTAAGAACTCCTTTAATAATGTACTAGTTTGTTGCCCGTGCGTTGCACGGATTCTTAAATAATTGGCTAAAATTTAAATATATAAGTAATGTTTAAGAACGTTTTAGCCTTTATTATGTAGAGGCACAAATAAAATTAAACATCCAGATGTATATGATTATGGTACATCCAATACAAATCTAATTATACATATATTCAATCTTTTCGAGCTTTTAAAATTTATGAGTTACATTTTAGTTTCTTTTAGGTGTCAAAATTAAAATCTAATTGAGCTTATTTATATTATTTTTGAGTTTCATTATAATATATTGAGTTTAAAATTTATATATAGGAGATCCGATTCTTTTCAATAAAGCTCGTAAAATATACATATTAACTAAAATCATTTATT
>VHZZ01000041.1:354601-380499 GCA_009801015.1 Silene noctiflora | reverse complement strand
TTTATCAATAACTCTATTGATGAGCTCATGCATGCAGTGATTCATCTTGAACTCATTGAATTGTAGTCCTAGTGCAATTTGAGGAATATCAATACATGTTTCATGTTCAGAAATATCAGTCTATGTTTCACGTATGGAATGAACCGAATGAATGCATGATTTAGGCACATTAGAATTCACTTACATGCGTTGATTATGTTGAAACTCGTAAAAGTTTTAATTTTAGAGATAATTAATTACGTAGCCTACAATTTTATTATCCTAATTAAGTTAGGAAAATAATTAATTTTATTTTTCTAACCTACAATTTTATTATCCTAATTAAGTTAGGAAAACTTTAAATAATTAATTTTATTTTTTTTACTTCTAATAGAAAAATCGTAAATAATTAATTAGCWTCTAATTCTAATAAAAAAAATTAAATAATTTATTGTAAGTGTTTTAAGAAAGTTGGAGACTACCACGTCGCTCGAAAAAAGCCTCAAATATATATTTATATTGATTAGTTTGGTTTCGATTTTAGCATCGATCCGGATTTGGTCAGATGTTTCCGCCACCTTGACCCTTTTATCAATGGTATACTCTGATTATATTTTATTTTACGCTTTTCCCTTTGTTATGTTATATAATCCGGGTTGTTACAACCTTACTAATTGTTCTTCGGGTGATCGGGTCATTGACTAAATTACTTGACACTACAGAGATGCTGTCGACGAAAGTTAAAAATCACGTCGGAGATACCCCTATCGCAAATAGGTTCTTGCGCATATGCTTATCAGCTACATACAGCTACATACAGCAGTGTACACAGCCCAAAACCCGCCCATAATCCAGTATTACATTGCTCGATTCTCAAGAGAAAAAAAAAGGCATAACGTTGTTTATAGTTGGAAATAAACTATCTTATTCATTAACAAGATAATCGAAAGCTCGAAGCAGAATAAACACACATAAATCTAGCAGACTCCACTCGTTTTGTTACGGTCTACTAGCCTTCTCCAGTACTTGGTAATTTCCTTCGGAGTATCAGTCACGTCTTTCTTGGCAACGGTCTTGTGGTCTTGTGATACATCATTTTCGAGCACGACTTGGGCAACTTTAGTAGGCGCCCGAGTTGGGTGAGCGTCCATCTCATGTAAGACCTTCTGGATGTTGGAAACAAGTCTTTCGGCCAGGCCTCTACTAAAATCCTCCCTGACTACCACTCTTAGAACTGCAATGTGCTCAGCATTAGGAGGCATTGAGTAAGCAGGGACGATCCATCCAAACCGCCTCAAACTCTCGGAAATGTCAAACACATTGTATTTGCTGCTATCTTTTAAGGAGAATGCAATGAGAGGGACCCCAACGTCTTTTGAGACCACTTTGAAACGCCCTGTGCTTTCTATTCCTTCCTTTAAAACACTGGCATTGTCCCTGCAGTTTTCCATGATGTTCTTATAACCCTGCATGTTTCGTTCTTTTTTATCAGTAAAACTCGGTACATCAACTAATAGGACAGTAAGAATGTAGCGCAATTACTCGTCTTTCTTAGTTCATTACACTATTTGTATCTGAACCGTGGTATTTACTATTTGCCATAGGCCGCGACACCCACATGTTGATCTTGGAGAAAAAAGCTGGGGGGTGGGCCAGTTTCTAGCTGATATAGTGAAATGTAAGTGAAGTTACGATCACAGCAGGGTCAAGCCCCTACCTGAGACGGGGCTTGACCCTGCTGTATGACTGTACTGAGATTGAGATCTGATTGACTAGAGATGATATTATTATCCTATGACTTGGAAGTATGGTGTAGCGAGAGACGAAATAGGAAAATATTTGTTTAGTTTCTTCGTATCATTTCCCGAGAATGACAGATGACACTCATTCACTATTAAACAATAAACACAGCATTAGACAAAGGAGTTAAGAGGAAAGAATAAAAGTAAAAGGCATGCTTCACCTCAAAGCCAAGCCGGATCAACTGATAGTACTGTGCAATGATCTGACTCGAACCTGCCTCAATGAAATCACAGTTAAGAAATGACTTTCCTTGGAAAACTAATCTAACTTCAATGATCTTACATGAATAAAGAGCTTAACCATTAGATACATGCCACGAAACTAAAGAAAGAGTTTTGTTTCGGACAAAAACAAAAAAAATATGTTTCCCACATTGCATAATGTGAGAAATAATCGGTGTATATGGCATGAAAAGAGGTAAGATATACGCGACCTAGCCCTGTATGGAAAATACAATGAAGGTGTTGTCTGATGTCCGTAATGAAATGTGAAAATTGTGTTGCATTGAATAATGAATCAGAAATCCGGAATACAGTTTGTTCTCATTTTTCTTATCTCATCATACCTTTGGAGAAGTTAAGGGTAAAAGTAGGTTGATCGGCTCCAAGGTAATTGATATGGAAGACGAGTTCTTCAGGAAGGTCCTCTTTGCTCCTCCATATAACCCAGCCAACTCCTGCGTAAACAAGGCCATACTTATGGCCACTGACATTGATGCTCTTAACTAATGGCAAACGAAAATCCCACTCGATTTCAGGATAAATAAACGGCGCTACAAATCCTCCACTAGCAGCATCCACATGAATTGGCGTGTCCCATCCTGTTTCCTTGTTCTTGTCTGTCAAGAGTTCGCTCAGTTTCTTCACATCCTCAAACTCTCCGGTCAAAGTAGACCCAAGAATAGCTGCCACGCAAATGGTGTTCTCATCCACCATTTCGATAGCTTTCTCAGGATCCATCACATAGTATCCTTCCTTCAGTTTGACCTCTTTTAGCTCAACTTCAAAATACCTCGCAAACTTCTCCCAACAAACCTGTGTCATATAAGCATTCATTTTCCATCACTACGAGAAACACTAGGGTCTGCAATCGTTTGCAAATTCATCCGCAACAGAATAAATATGTTACTGTTCACAAACGTAAGGGAGAAAAGCCTATGGAATAACTAATTTGGTCAGAATTACAAGATGGTCAAGATCATTATACATACCAGAAACTGTACCGAGTACCTCAAAAGCTTTGCTGAAATGTGGTAAGGAAATCTTATGCACGCAATCTCAGTCCTCGTGTTACCAGAAATTGCTCAATCTACATGCAGAGAAAACAGAAATTTCTTTCGGAAAATAAAAATTACCTGCACGTTAGCACCTGTAACAATATTAGGCTTGTCGAAGGGTTTTCCTTGCTCTCGTCGCTTTTTCTGCCACTTTCTTTTGAATGCTAAACCTGCCAACATGATGGCTTCTGATGATCCCACAGTTCCTACTCCAACTGCCGTTTCATCTTCTCCGACAGGTGCGTTAAAAAGGTGCGCTATCATATTTACACATCGGTTCTGTAGAGAAATTGATTATTTTCAGGATCATATATACACACCATGATACAAACGCACGCTTTATATTCATTTCATTTTGATATGTTTGATTACCATACTCCTCAGATATATTTGAACAAACGTACGGAAATAAAATGAACGGAGGGAGTATTTAATACCGTAAATTTGAGAAGGATGAAAACAGAAATGTAACCTGAAGTTCAGTAGTGACAGGGTACTCATCCATGTCAACATAGTTTTTGTTAATGGAATTCATAATGAGCTTATCACACTCGGGTTCCATCCAAGTGGTCACAAATGATGCGAGATTCAACCTCGGGTTTCCATCTAGCATCAACTCATCATTTATTATCTGGTAAGCTGCCTCCTTTGGTATTGAATTATCAGGCATCTTCAACCTTCACATTAGCATGCTAATATTTGTCAACTTATCACATCTTTAACTATAATAACCACTTGAGCATTCGGTTTACTTCAGCCTGTAAAAACTGAGAAGATTACGTATACCCTGACATTCAAGCTTGTTCAATCTTTTTGTTTTATGTTATGATTTACCGTATGGTGATACAAAACTAAAGATAATCCTTCCGTGATTTTGTCCCGGTCATTTGTTTATCTATTTCATATATGGGTGTCCCGTTCATCTATTTACGTTTCTATATTGGATCAATACTCAACAGTTGGATCTATGATTTAACATTCATCATTTACATATGGAAGCATCATCTTGGGATAGTATGCCGACTACTGGGTACAATATCGATCAAATTTTACTTTTGGCACAAAGACTTGTAGATAAATGAAGGAAAACATGAAAAATGACAGGGCGACCAAATAAGAAAAACGTAAAGAAATGACGGAAAGAGTAAATATGAAAGGTGAAGAGCAAATTACTTAGGGAGAGGGGTACGAACATAGCGAGATGCAAAGGTACAAGGCAAACGTTGCGTAGAGACTTGATCCAAACTTGTTTCACTAATCACCATTATTTTAACTTAAATCTATAAATCTATTTCTTGATTGATTATATCTTCAACCTTCATAGTTTACTACTACTCCATACTTCATACTTCATACTTCATACTACCAGATTGTCGGCATTATTGCTAAGTGACACGTTGCGTCAATTTTATATAAATGATGAATCACTGCTCCCAGCGTTGCCACATACTCATCACTGATATCGATAAATGGAGAGAAAAAAAAATCGGGTAATGTTCCAGTCTTATCTCAAGCTAAATGCCTAGGAATTGAATTATTAGTATAAAAAAGCTTTATCTCATTATCTAATTAGAAATCTTAAAATGGATGTACCCGTTTACAGAGAGCCGACTCAGAGATTTAACAGTCAATAATGTTCAATTTTTTTTAATGACATATATATCTACATGTGACATACAGTACGTATAATCTTTAACATTTTTTTCAAGAAGAGAATTGAACAGTCAATAATGTTCAATTTTTTTTAATGACATATATATCTACATGTGACATACAGTACGTATAATCTTTAACATTTTTTTCAAGAAGAGAATTGAAATTAGGTTGATCGTCTAAAATAAGTCCGACAATGGAAAAACATAATTGATGGCGTCAATGGAAAAACATAATTGAGCTCTTGATCATGGTTGGGAAATAAAGTAGAGAACGGATGTTAAAAGTAGATGTAGGTAAACTTCCACCCCTAGGAAACTATTCTCATCTACTTTTCAAAACACGCGAATCCGGCCTCCTTGTTATAGACAGACACCGGCCTCCTTGTTATAGACAGACACGCGAAAGAATGTACTTATAAGTGATCTCCTTGTTACAGACACGCGAAAAAATGTACTTGTACGTGAAAACGATTGTATTATTCGAAACCCCCTCCAAATTTTGGTACCGATATGGGAGTAATTCTTAAGAACTATATATCGATTCAATGTATTCCTCCTCTGAAGAACTAGTTTACAAAAGAGAAAAATAAGTCTGTAATACTAAAATTTCTCCTGAAACTTGGTTTTTTAGTGTTCTGAGTGGCGCGAAGCCGCGAATTACCTACAATGTAGCTTATAAAACGCCTAAAAATGTCAAATTTCCTCAATTCATCCGTTTAATTAAGATACCCCTCATATTTAACGGACTTTTGGAAATGAAAGGAAGGAAGAGGGAGTATCAAATTATTATCCTCATTCACCTTTTAACTTTCACCCACAATCTCGGCCCAATTATTTTGAAATGAACTGAAAAACGAGGATATTAGAGGGGAGGGGGATTCGAAAGTGTGACCTATTGTCACAATACCTCCTTCCTTTTTGGGTAAGACCTGTTCGGTAAAAATGAGGATAATATTAAGGTCCAAGCAAGAAGTTCACAACATTTTATTTAAAACAACCGTATATCCCTCTCAAACATTCCGAATTATTACAGAAAATAAACGTACACAACAAAAGTTACAAACCAAAATACAACCATAAACAAAGCAAAACACATAAAACCATCGATCTATTCAAGTAGTGTGCTCTCTAGTAATCTTCGGGTGCCAGTGGTTGGTGACCATGAGGAGCCTCGTGAGTCGGAATCACAATAAACTCATAAATTACACCCGCAATGGCACCTCCGATCAACGGTCCAAGCCAATATACCCAGTGATTCCTCCACCTGTTTCCGATCAAAGCAGGTCCAAAAGCTCTGGCTGGATTCATTGAGGCCCCATCGAATGGGCCTCCAACTAGGATGTTTGCACCTACGACTAAGGCGATGGCTAGAGGAGCGATGGTTCCTAGACTACCTCTCTTGGGATCAATGGCGGTTGCGTAGACTGTGTATACCAGACTAAATGTCATCACGATTTCGAGGATCAAGGCATTTAGAGTGCCTTCTCCATAAGCCACTCCCAATCCAACCGGCCTCTGCAATGTAAGGAAAGGCTTTATCAGAAGAGTCGATCATAACTTATTTGAACATTTAATTTTAACAAGCAACAATCGCTGCAATGTTAGCTTGCTGACTTAGCTAGTAAAGTTATCGAGGGTCATCTGATGAGCAATCTGCTCTTGCGGCTCCATTACAACAACAAAAAATCGTGAACATCTCCGTGTGAGAAGACCATCTCAACCAAAACTTACATTCATAATACGGTTGAGGTCCAATCAATGGTTTCATGTCTTAATAGCCAGCATAAATAATATGGACAGAAAAATGTTGTAGTAGCAACTAGCAAGGTATTGGTATTGTTTAGAACTACGACTTCACACCATCCTGCTGTAAACCGTCTTACACAAAACTAACTCGGATGCCTAATTGCTACTATTATTTTCGTTTTAAATATTTAGGGCCTCAAAATTCTAAGTTATACTACTCCCTCAGTTCCAATCAATCCCAAATGATTGATGATTTGACGGAGGGAGTATCAAATTACTGGTTTTGTCAGTCGTTAATTACTAAGGGCATCTACTTATAAAATCAGCATGCAATTTAACAGCATATCCAACAGCCAGCAACAACAAAACAAGGAATTGTAAGAATCCTGACCATGCCATCCGTAGAAAGCTTCAAGAGCAAGGTGGCGACAACGGAACCCAAGAGTTGAGCAATGACATAAAGGATAGCACGAATAATGGAGATTCGCCCTCCGACAAGGGCACCAAATGTAACAGCCGGATTAACATGTCCCCCTGATACATTTAGACTCGCCGCTACTGCTGCAAACAACCCAAATGCATGCGCCAATGCTATCATTATCAACGATGATGCCCCGGTCGGGGTTTCCACTCCGTATAACTTCCCTGCATTATTTATAAAACACTTGATATCAAACTAAAAAATAACATGCAAACTAGAATTATAAGTGCACCTCGCCGCCTCCAAAAAACTTAAAAATTGTCTTACTGATAGATGGATTTGGAAGAAACGTTCTGTGTAAATGTGCAAATGTCATATTTGACTCGTTTTAACTACAAGACGTCCATATCATTTTAATCCATAATTTGAGATGGTAAACAAATATCTCGGTTATGAAGTTTCTAAGTAATCCTAAATAATATTCCGTAACTAGTTAGTGTGGGTTAAGACGGAGGTATCGTCCTAACATTAAAATGGGTCAAATATCATCTCACTTAAGTATAAAAGACAAATATGTTATTTTCCTTATGCATTCTGCTTTTTTCATGTTCATACTACTCGATCCGTCCTACACTTAAAGACGGATATAATCGTATTAAATAAGAATTTGTGAATAACAAATGACTACAATAGGATCATATATATATATATATAATAATAATAATAATAATAATAAGTTTGAAGCAAGAAAGTGAGATAACATACTGAGAGCGAGCTGACAGCCTTCACCAGCAAAGACGAAGATGAAAGTGGACACGAATTCAGCCAAGGTAGCCCTCATGGAGTCGGGATGAGTAGCTTCTTCAGGCCTACCAAACTCATATCGACGAGGAGGTGCCATCTCTATAACTTGAACTAACCCTCACTTGTCTATAAACTCGATCTAAAAATAAAACTCCGTTGGTTACCACAAAGTTGAACAAGAATGCTGAGCTTAAAAGTATGAAACAAGAACAAAAAGTTGAGCAAATAATAGGGGTAGCTATATGAGTAAGAAATGCATGGAATAAAGACATAGAATTCAGAATAAGATCGAGTTGTTTAAAAGGGACACATGGGAGATTGGTTGCATGCATGCAATAATATTGACACGTTCTTTTTTGTGCTTGTGACACACTCTTTATTTCATCATACTTGTCCTAAACTTATTTGCAATATTAATCTATTTCACTCGTATCTATCTATAATACCAAATTTCGTTGTTATACTATACATTTTTGTATTGTATTGTATTGTATTGTATTGTATTATTGTATTGCTAGCTCATGTGATCATGTTCATCGTAGTAATTCATGGGGGGACCCATGCATTGTAACCATGCCAACAGGTACTACAAGTATAAGTTTCAAGGGTTCCGAGTGTGAATTCGAACAACCAAGTCCACGAGTTGCCTACAACTAGTACTGCTACGTATCAAAGCAGCCTCATCGAGTTAATTCGTAAGGGCTTCGGGTCTTGATATCATCATCTCACATTAATACTCAGTCTTTATATCATCGGTTCACATTACATATATGATCTACATAAACATAGGAGAATATGATACTAAAACTCGATATCACCCATATCAGCTCACGTTTTACCTTTATTTATATTAAGAGTACTTAGACGATCAATGCACTTATTAGTGACAGGTTTAGGTTTAGTTACAATATATGGAGGGTATGATTAATCTGAACAGGGGTACGTGTAACTTGCACTAAAATGTCTATCTAAATGCGTACATAGTAGGGTCTTAAATGATCTCAGCCAGCTCGTCAAACCCTTACAATTGACTCGGTTAAAGCTCGGCTCGTACTCAATCAAACCGAGCTTGGCTCGGCCCGGAAGCATTTATAAATATATTATTATTATATAATCTTTTATAGTCTTAATTTGTTTTTCTAAAACATATATATCTTGTTAGATTCAAAAGGTGAGAAAGTGCAAATAATATAATGACAAAATAAGCTCGATTCGAACTCGAGCTTTAATTTTTTAGGCTCGGCGAGCTTCTAGCGGAGCCCGGCCCCATGCAAGCTCGAGTTTAGATCAGCTCGTTTACAGCCCTAGTACCTAATTTGGAAAGAGCTCGACAAGCGCTAATAAGCTCACAAGAAAGAGGGGCAAATGTCAATATGGAACTTAGAAATTAGGATGTTACTCCCTGAGTCAAGTGTTGTCCTATTTTAAGAATAAATTTGATAAGCAATTTGATCATTCACACACAATTTAGTCAACTTGTCACTTAGTAATTAACACCCACCCACAAAGAAAATAAAGGTAAACAAATAATTAGAACAAATGGGGTATGAATTAACAAGTCTCAAACACAAGGGATATAAGCACTTCAAAAAATTCAATCCAGAATTTCCTACATTTGAGAATTTTTGTAATTTTGCCAATTCTACAAGAAGATGCTCTAATTAAAAGTACAGTTCGGCTATAATATAACATAATGAGCAAGCTACTACAAAAGAGTAAAAAATATGGTCAAAATTAATCCTCACTATCAGAACTTTCATAAGCCAAACCTAACAATGATTTCGTGGCGTCATGAGGTTTGGTTGAATCTTGTACATTTGATGATAACTCGGAACCTTTTTCCGTATGCGTAGCTTCCTCAACCTTGTGGTTCGACAAAGCAGTTTCGGTCGTATCAGATGGGCTTGACAATTTCGGCCTCTTAGGTTTTATCTCTACAACTGTCTTCAGCAAATCTTGCTGCCTGTGAAAAAGCACATGAATATAAATGTTCACTGTTTTCTTTGATGTTAATAAACCATAAAATCGACCAACAAAGGCAATGCATGATATACCTTATCCCACTCTTTGGCTTTGGCTCAACACGTAGAGGTAAAGGCGCTGGTGCAGGGGAAGAATCCGCCAAATTTGCAGCTCTGTATAATCTTATTAAGGATTTCAATAGTTCAAGCACTACGTGACCCTGTGAAAGGGCTCATTTTGTTGTAGAAGAGAGAAATTTATGATGACAATCTAAAGAATTATACTTGTCCATCAAATGCAATGCATGAAATTATGAATCGCTGATACAGGAAGTGGTAATTTCTCTAATGAGAAAATTAGGAGTTGAACAAAAAGCGAAGCATTGCATTCCAACAACCCTGTGAGCAAACTACCACTAATGGCAAAAAGTTGCAGTCTTAGCCTTTGTTTGGATGGTGGGAATGTGGGATGTGCCTGTGGAGGGAAAACAGTAATGATGCTTTCCTTTCAAAAATCTCCTAGGTGGAAGGATTTAATAATACTAGGAGCACAATCATGAAATTGAACGATTTATAAGAGACGATGAAGCCAGAATGAATTACTACATAGTGACAAACGATGCATATCAAGCATGACTTGCAAAATAAGTTCAGGCAAACCAAATAATAAGAATTTCAAACAAGGTCAACTGGTCAAGGCGTGTAGTTTGTTGTGAAGTAAACTCCCCATAACTGTTCACCTACACAAGGTGTATTTTGAGAGATCACCAAAAGGATATTTTGAAGGCAGCAAATGCTCGTTTTTCAGTGCGGCGCAATAGACGCTCAGCGTCTTGTTCGGCCTCCATTTGCTCCTTTAGATAGAGAAGATCGTCACTGTCCAAAGCTGCATCACAATACTTGAACAAAAATTAGGAGATAAACCTATAAGTTCAAAAGGTTAACAAAGAAAATCGCCATGCCAACTCAAATCTCTAACGAGTAGAGTTTTCTTCACAATGCTAGGCTATCACGTGATCAAAGTATGCAACAGATGAGAGAAGTTACCGCCTCTCCCATGCAGATAGCCACCACGTTCTCCAGCAACCTCTTGCATCTGCTTAATCAACCACCCGAAGAGAAAAGCCAGGATCCCTGTCAGGGCATGTTATAAGAAAACTACATATTTCTCTGAGCATATCTGAAGGATATACCCTAATTCCACCATACTTGTTGCAAAGGTAACCAATGATGTTTCAAGATAAGCATTTATCAAGCAACAGAAGAATTATATACAAAAGTTTTTAATATATCATCAGATTTCCCCAGAATGTAGATATATCTCATTTTTTTCTCTCTGACCTACAAAATAAAGAGACTAACAGCAACCCGGGTAGCTTCAACATGTCAATTTTCCAAGTCATACCCGTGGCTACCCGATGTAACATTCCAGTATGAAATCCTTTTTGTATCTGGCAGCCGGCAGCCGGAAGTCAGACACGGTCACCTTATATGGGGAAAGAAAGGTCCGAGAGAGGAGAGATACTCAAGGAAGTTTAATCGAATTCTAGTCACAACACCAAGTTATTATCATCCATGAATGATTTCAGGTTACTCTTACTACGCTGTCTTCATTCTCGGCAGATAAGGGTGAGACACAGATGGTGTTTTATGTTTAGGGTTTGACAATGTTGACAGAAACAATGCAAGTCCTAACTCCTAAAGCAAGTCCTGTGTACCTGATACTCGGATCCATACCAGATATGACACTAATATCCGAGTCTAAGCATTATAGTGAACAACCCTTTTCTTAACCCTCTCCAACCCAATGATGGGGAAATGAGAAGTAGTTATAAGCGTATGAAGATTCAAAAACCTCAAGTCTAAACTTTATAGCCAAAATAATTTAGATTCAAATAACATCCCCTTCCAAAACACACTTAATACAAGCAATTCAAGATTGTATAATCAAAAACGTGTAACCTTCTCGCATCTACAACCTCTTGATCAAATCTGACCAATTTGGCAATTTCCAACCAATAATCAGCTACGAGACACTACATTCTATGTTCTAATGTCACCCATTACAGGGCATTCATTATCATTAAGCCAATGCAACATTCCACTTCCAAGCAATTTACAGAATTAAGCAGCAAATATCAACCTTATCAGGGGCACTCGCTACGCTGGACATTGAAAATTTCGAACTTATTAGTTCAAACTTTCACCCTCTTTTTCCCCAAGTTTACTACTCCGTATGACATTAGTACATTACTCCCATCTCTAACAAATTACAAAACATACGAAAACACACAATTAACTCCCAATTTCTCATCAATACCCAAAATAATTACGAAATCAAACCAAATACAGTATCCAATTTACCATCTTTTCAATCATCAAAACGACATTCAATCAAGTACAACGAACAAATCACAATTAAGAGAGGAGATACGACCAGCTAACCTTAGCAACCATGCGTTGGAAAGTGATATCTTCATCGTCAATTTTATCTTTACCTTTACCAAATTTTTTATCTGCAACAAAAAAAAAACCTCGAAAATCGATAAAATTGAGGTTCTGAATTGGGGAAGAACAAGAAAACCAAAGAATTGATTGAAATAAATAGGGGGAAGAAGAAGAAGGAAATACCTTTAGGGTCGGAGAGATTGGTGTATTCTCGAACTTCTCTTCCAGACATTGTTTCTTGTTATTGCTAATGCTTGTAAGTAGCCTGTCTTCTCCTCGTCAACTTTGGCAATGCTTTATTTGGATTTATGGATGGATTTACAAGTTTTTTCTTTTTTTTTCTTTTTTTTTTATCGATTTCCGAATTTGGTATCGCGAATCCAAAAAGTCATTGAATGTATAAATGATCGAACATCAGTATTCTGGATAGTGCCCGAAACTCAGCTCAATCCAAAACTGAACTAAAATCTATAATAATTGAATGATATCAGAACCTGAATATATCTAAACCGATAAGAACTGAACGGACGGACCTGAATTATAAATACTTATTTTCTAAGAAAAACCACATAATTTTGGTGTTTTTTCATTGATTTTTTATTTAATAATGATATTATAAATTATGTAATCAAATTGAAAAGTATACGGTATATAAATATAGATAAGTTAATTTTGGGTTTTTCCCATTTGTGCTCCCGAAGTTTTCACTTTTCCCAACTGTACTCCTGCGTATGGCATAATACTAATTGTGCCCTTAAACTTTATTAGTTATTCTCATCCGTGACTAAAGTAGCCAAAACCGTCACTTTTGGCCGTTAAGGGCCAACATATCACAATGGAACCATCAAATTTCAACATTTTTACCTAAATCCTCCTTAAATTCAACTCAAATTGATACCCATCTTTGWAGTTTAGCTCTTATGACATATACTCACTTAAATAAACATTGGCATTCAATATATATGTTTATACAAATGCATAAACATGGTATTTATCCTAATTATTTAGCATTAACAACTGTGATTAAGTCTGCGACGCAATTATGCTGTCGTATAGTAGGGTAATTGTTGTTTAATTACGATGGATTTTTGCTCAAACTTGTTTGCTAATACTACTCTTCTGCATATGTATTTTATTTGCTTGGCAATTAATGATGCGCGGAGGGTGTTTGATGGAATGTCTGAGAAAAATTTTGTTGCGTRGAACGCGTTAGTTAATGGGTATGTACATAATAGGCGATTTTTGGAAGGTTTTGATGTGTTTAAGGAGATGATGAGGGTTGGGGTTGAGTTGAGTGAGGTGAGTATGGTTGTTGGGTGAAATGACATGTTGACTTAACGGTCAAAAGTGACGGTTTTGGCTATTTTAGTCACGGATGAGAATAACTAATAAAGTTCAAGGGCACAATTAGTATTATGCCATACGCAGGGATACAGTTGGGAAGAGTGAAAATTCCAGGGGCACAGATGAGGAAAAACCCTTAATTTTTTTAGCTTTCACATAAGAAAATTATGACCAGAAATCAGTGAACTGATATTGACCCGACCAAACCACATCCAACTCGAAATAGCACAAGCCGATTAAAGTGGCTAACCAAAATGAGCCTAATCGAAATCGGATTAAAACCAAAACTAAGGTCATCCCGATTGTAAACCGATCCGAAAACGAACCAAATTTCCCACTCGTATTCTTATTCTATTTACTTTTTCGAATTTGGTACCAAGATTAAATTTTGAGGTTTTCCCACTCGTATTCTTATTTTATTTTTTTCTCCGGTATTATATACAAAAATATTTGGTTATCCATCTCTTGTGTACGAGTTCGGAAAACAATGACATTTTTGACAAATTCACTTTATTTAGTTGCCACCACCTGCACAATTGCCACTAGGGGAGAAGGGGTGTGCAAAATCCGGTCTGGACCGCACCGGAATCTACCGGAATTAAAAATTCCGGTCCATCTATTTTTAAGACACCAATTGATTGCTCCCTTAGACCCTTACTACCTCTCTTCCGATAACAGCTAATAGCTCTTTTTATCAAAGAAAGGATGCTACTCTGTCCACAAGTAATCTTTTTTCTATTTCTGGCTAGGTTCAGTTTGTTTCCGGATGTAATTCTAATTAATACGGAGTAAAATAAATGACTACAATCAGCTCGGGTCATTTCAAAATGTCAAGATCCAGTTAAGATTGGACATATTCAAATAACCGACAGCTGAGATTCACAATGTAAAAATACTAGTGTGTGATCGCAGCCTTCAGCATAGAAAGGTAGTGTAGCAAATAAAGACTACTCAGTACGCGGTATCCATGTCTTACGCAACACAATACAAAACACAACACCAGTAACCACAATTTCAGGGGATTTTGTGACGAGGTCCAGTCCTAATTATTCAAGCATTCAAGGCAAGCCGAGATGAGTTCTCAACAGTAAAACATGACTTTCTTGACATTCTCTTTAAGTGCAGGAAGCGGGCGAACAGCAGCATTAGGAGGAGGTGCCCTGGTACTACGTCCACCAGCTGCCGACATACCTCCACGGCCACTAACAGCACCACTCATCATTGAGCCACTGTCTGATGTTTCAGGCTCCATGTAGAATCGGGCACGGAAAGCAGCTAGATGGGCATAATAAGCTGGTGGAACTGTCAAAGACAAAAATAGCAAGCACGTTATTTAAAAAGGGAAAACAGTTTTGAATTGAAAAAAAAAAAAACAAGATGTTTTAGAAGAAACTGACCGATTGACACAGAGCGAGTACACCTAGCATACCTGCGGAGAGAAACAGATAATGTAAGCTGAATTCAATCATCAGAAAAAAAATCCAGGACTAATTCAAAGTAAAGGATACAGTATGTCACTAAACTTGCTTTATTTTGTCAGATAAAAATTTATAATGGGAACCTACAAGCCAAATAAAAAATGACAACGATGCTTGACTGATACCGTCGTATTGAATAACGTGTCAAACAAGAGCACAAAGAGAAACAAAAGGATGTACCATGAACACTTGAAAGAAGGATAAAAATGAGAGACTGCGACACACATACCAAGACAAGGAACAACAACTTACGTATAGCAAAGGTTATTGGTAAGGGACTGCAACTCATCAGCAGTAAAATTGTTTTCATCCCACAACACATGGTAATGAGCTGGTCTGCTAGTGCCCTGTAGTTCCGATCAGAGGTTCAAAAGTAAACCAAGTTAAAGAGGATGAACGCTAGTGCATAGACCTGAACAAGAGGGAAAAGAAAACGAACCTGAATGCCAGCATGACTGCAGAGATAAAAGTCAAATTCAGTAGGGTGGCAAATCTTGGAATCAACCACAGTACCTGTAAAAGAAATACAAGATAGTTTACAAATAGAACTATATAATCATAAATCATGCCACTCAAACAGTAGCTTACTGAATACCAACCAGGCAATATATTTCCACTCCTATCAACAGAATTCCGATCACGATGGTTGTTGGCAAACAGTCTTGTATGGTGTCGTTTCTGAACCACGACGAATGTCACAGGTGGTTGATAGTTTGGCTCCAATGCAGCACAGGCCTACTCAAACGGATAGGCAACACAGCACAAAAAGGATTAGAAAAACTTGCTATAAGAATAAAATATTGCCAACGTGAGAAGAATTTCATGCTCATCATAAACACGGTTTTACCTTCCTAATAGCATCGAGTTCATAAAACAGCACTTGATAAAATTGGCCCTCACTTACGCCATCCCTTCATATAAATGACGGGAAGGAAAAAGAAACCACAAACACCAATAAGAGACAACACTCAAAAAGAGAGAATTAAAAATATATAAAAGGATAGATAGATACAGTCGACAGATAGAGGGCGCGAACCTGTAAAATATTATACGTTGTGGCTTATGACCAGTAGACCTACGGAAAGATATAAGGAGTTCCCTGATATTCCAGAATAAAGAGCAGTTGTGTCAGCAAACAAAAAAGTATATGAAAGCCAAAAGAAAAAGTAAATGATAATGATAATGATTGTACTTGATCATTCCTCCAGAAACTTGGCCCCTGTTAGGATCTTCCCAAGATTTATATAGATCTTGGATCAATTCCTGACGATGTGCTTGAGCACAAACCAAACCAGCATACTTAGTAACTTCGGGCCAGTCTTGAGAAGCAACCACCTGTACAGATTGCCCAAAAACAAGAACTTAAAACACGTATAGTCAATGAAGGACCTAATAGTTTTCACTTGTGGTGTTTGGTTGAAATAAGCTTAAGCTAGTTTAAGTTACTTCTTCCCCCCGTTGAATAGATTTACATTTTTATTCTTTTTTTTACTACTATTTTAACCAAACGTAAAGAATCTATTGAATGAGACCCTATAGCTCGTTAAACAAAGATCTGCAAATGTGTATAATAAGCATACACAATAACTACAAAACAAGATGTAACTGCATATACGAGCAGACGAAGATGCTTACAGCAGCAATGGATGGACTAGAATCTTCTCCAGGATGAGGATGGGTAACATCTGCACCAAAGATAATAGTTGGCCTATCGCTAACCAGAGGTATCCGCCTCGATATTGCATCAACAAGAACTGTATTCCTTCCACCCACTTTCACATTTATCTTCAAAGAAACATTTGCAAGATATTGCTTGCTCATCTTAAAAACATGTTTTGTCAAGCAGCATTGCGAGACAATTCCAAGTTCTGTTTCACAAATTCTTTTGATGTCACCTGAAAACAAAAACAAAGCCTGAAATTAAGGATTTGGGGTCAATTAATATGAAGCAGTGTATGGAGCAGAAGGAAAAATTATGCTAAAACATCAATATTATAATATTCCACTCAAGACAGATTACCATAGAGAGAGCCATTATTATCAGGAAGAATCACAACAAGCAGATCAAGCTCCCTTTGCTGCAATTTGGTCATAGCATCATGATAACGGGTTTTTAGAGCCTTCTCCACCTGATCTGGACGAGCAGAGAGGACTTGAAGAACCGGGTCAGGATTGAATACCTAAGACGCATCAACAGAGGGAATTAGTAAAGCACTCAAGTCTATTAAATCAGGTCTAGCAATGTAGAAAAAATGAAATAAAATTCACCAAAACCACGAATATAAGAAACGTAGGGGTGCCATACCATGCCAGATATTTGACACATTTGTGCAAGCTCCGAGCAGAAACTGCGAGCAATACCATCTTGCACATTACGTGAAAAGTTGATGCATATCCAGTTGTTAACTTTCCCTCCGTTGACCATTTTCTGCAGAAGAGATGGAGAAATTAGTAATTAACAATGGCGCTACTGCGGTATATAGGCTATGAACAGGACAGAATCAAGATTGGAAGCAGCATTAGCAGAAATCTAAGTTAGATGCTTCCCAGGCTAACCATAGTTTTTCTTCCATTCCCATATGGCTGGTAACTAAATATCACTCATGAACCATGACAGTCCATCATTCATTACAGTCCGCAATAACAAAAACTCTAGAAAATAATAATTTGAACTGGGTCACATAGGTTGTACATACATGTCAAATAAAAATAATGTGAAACATGAGAGAACTGCCAACACTTGTGCAGAAGTCTGAATAGATATAAGCACCAAAAACAGATCATGGTGCAAACAAAGGGCCAACATGAGAGAACTGCCAACATTTCATGGTTTTCTTCCCTTTTATTTTTACGACGACGAAAACAACAAGAATCATCTTTTAGAACCATCACTAGATGATGGCGCACACCTCAAAATGCGAAAATATAGAAAACGAAGAGTGAAAAGCAAAGCTCAGATTTCAGAACTTGAGAATTTAAATCTACGATAAGAATTAAAATGATGTTTTGAAAAAACAAAGTAAAAAATTAATTTTACAGAATACCTTAAAAGTAAACCAATATTATTATATAAGAAAGTACTTTTTTGTAAAATGTGTAATAAATTAGAAAAGAACATATGATTTTTTAAAATTAAAATAAAAACACTAAATATGTCAAATAAGAGCATATACTAGAAATCCACATGTATCTTTTGCCCTCTCCATCACCATACCCTCCCTCAAAAAAGCAAATGGGAAAAAAACCATGAAATGGAGGGGTAATATCAAATCCACAATTCCTATGGACGATAGAGAACTCACATGTACGAGCCACACTGCATTTGTCTAGTCAGAGATTTAAAAAAAAGGATAAATTCAATTGCATTAGATTACAAAGTTTGTTAGTTTGCAATGGAATACAAGCACTAATCATCTTAGGTTTATCTGAATACTTGATAATCAAACGAAGTCACAAATATAATTACAAATTGCAAATACGATTTCAAAGACGCCATGAGACCAACAGTATAACTCACTAACTCCTAAATTGTCATTCTTAAGAAAACAGTATGAGCAATGTATTACCTTGTTCATCATATTCCATTGACCAACTTGGGGTAGGACGTTCTTCTCCCTACCAGTATCATGATATTTCAGCTGTAGAAAAAGTCATGATCAAAATGCTTGTGCCGCACAGCTAAACTTTAAAAATCATATACTACATCCATCTAATATACAAGTATTTTAACTGTTTCATCAGGAGAATGCTTACTAACAAATGGTTTGATTGCCAAAAGAATGATCAAAGAAAAGGTGGTTACGCCTGGTATTTAGTTTTGACAAACTACCAGGAGTTGATGTAGCAAGTTTGCAATAATGTATCGTCAAAGTCAAATTACTTAAAGCACGATTTTCAAATGCCTGCTGTTCAACCTCAGAATTTACGATTACATAATAACTACTCCGTATCTTTTGTGGCTATTTCTAATACTCGTAATAGATAACTCAAAATTAGAACACTAGTGAACGGAAACAAACATACCCGTGCTGCAGGTAGCACATATGCAGGTAGTTCAACTTTTTCATCAGGGGAGTGCTTACTAACAATGGTTTTCCTCCCAAAAGAATAATCAAAGTAAAAGTGATTTCTCCTTTTATTTAGTTTTGACTTGCTAAAAGAGGGAGTCACTTAAAGCAAGACTGAATGCAAGCATTTCAACCTCAGAATTTACGGTTAGATATAAAGCTCTCTTTTAACGATATTCCTAATAATAGACAACTTCAAATAATCCAGTAATGAAAACCAACATACCCATGGTGCAGGTAGTACACGTGCTTCAACACTAGCAAGCCTCTCATCGATTTTTATACCAAACTCTTGAGCATATGGATCAGTATGATATGAATTATGATGCACAGTCTGAAAAAAAGAACCAATATAGGTGAGACCACCATAGACAATAGTTTCACAGCATACTCAAATATGGTGAGACCGCCATGCCTGATAAGTGATCAGGCATGGTCATTTCAAACTTCACCAGCAACAAACACACAAAAAGTAAGACCAAGAGTGCTTTACTTTCTCTCTTTTCCAAAATCTGAACAAGGAATCACTACGAACAAATATAAGATCAACTGAAATACCCCTACGAAAATTGATACAGGTTCAAGATCAGACAATTGGTGAATCCGCAAACATATTCAATTCTAAAGTACCCAATTCATTAATTTCACACATTGAAATGTTACTTTCTTCCTTGTCCAGATTCATTATCCACGGTTGTCCAATCACAACCTTTTATGTTTAAATTACATGTCCGAAGAAATCAGTATCAACCATAAGAAACATTCAAATCATAGCATAGCAGATATCAATCATATTTCACAAAGGCATACAAGGCCTCTAGTAATTACATAAGGAAGACACGTGGACACATTATACATGTAAGAGTAGCACAAAGACGGACAAACCTGCAATATATCTCGCTCCCTTTCTTGGGGACGCTGACAAGTGACCTTCAGTAAGGCAGTAATTTGCCGTTCATTCAATCTTTTGGAGTATCTTTGTCCCTCCACAATTTTGCACACCTGCAAAATTCATAGACATCACACAATTAAAAGATTATAAATATACAGTAATGTTTTTACACGAACTGATGTTAATATCACAGCCAATAACCTCCATAGGCAAATAGTTTGGTCTTTGCTGGTTTCCAACTTGTAGACATGGCCACTGTGTATGTTGAATGTTAAAACCATAGGTCTCATGGAAGTACTGCACAACAGACTTCATAGTGCCACTTTCATCAACAGGGAAACTGGACCAAAAGAAAATAAGTAAATTCCTTTGTCAGACACCATTAGCAAGTAAAACACAAAACAGAACCAACGAAGCCTTACGTAAGCTCCCTAGTAGCTTGTGATGTTAACCCCGATATCCTGTATTTTCTGCGCATATTCCCCCGGTGTGTGACTTCAACTTTAACCCCTCTTAAAGCCTTCTTAATCTGTTGGTCCAAAGAGGAAAAGAGAAACCATAAAGAATAATTAAAAAGCTGAAAGAAACACAAACGTGGAGAAATCATTTAAACAAAGACCAGAACATTGTATTACAAGAATAATTTATTATACAAAATTTATTACCCAAACTTTAAACAAAATACTACCAGCCCTCTACATTAGCCATGAAACAATAAAAGAAGGCAATCTCGGGCACAGAATCAACAGAAAAAGTACTTGAGAAAATCATGTGTTTAAGAGTCAAAGCCAACAAATTACAAAATAATGTAGCCGACCGCACAACATAACACATAACTGAGATTACAAAAAAAGGCTTTAAAATCTACCTTCACCCTATCAGAATCAGATAAAGGTCTGGAAGTCACATCCCTATTAAGCAGCTGAGTAACAAAGTCGATGACAGGCAATGGCTCAATGAAAGCCGTGGAAGACATATCTACATCATCAGACAAACAAGTCAAAGGTTGAATAACAGCAAGCAAGAGGACAATGCCAAAACATCATAATTCATATCAACTAAACAACAAATGAGGCGAAAAGCATTCGGAAAACTCACCAATATTCAGAGATAACCCCATTTGGGTTGGTCGAATACTCTGATAGAATCCACGCCAGCTCTCCAGACCATCTCCTAGTGGCTCCCTTCGCCCAAGATTTGGTGAATAAAATGAGCGGCCAACTGGTGAGAAACTGCAGATTAAAACAAACCGTCAGAAAAAAATAACAAGAAAGACAAAATGAAGCACCAAGGAAAAAAATAGAAATAAAGAACCACAACACACCGAGTAGTGGGCAATTCACGCAATACTATATCCAGCACTTGAAGAGCTTCTTGAGGTGCATCTGCCTGACGGCCTTGTAAGAACATTCCTAGATGATGCAGGTCCACTCGTGCAGCAAGTTTGATAACAACCTTGAAATCTCTCTCTCTTCTGTTAAAACGAAGTATTCATCTACATCAAACAATAGATTCATAGATCACATCTAAGTGAAAATAATGGACCAGAGTTATCCAACCTTGGTGCCCCAGATCCGTCATCCTCATCAACAAGGGTAATCTTAAACTCTTTAATAGTAAACGGAAGCGGACCAGCTGTATAAAGACTTTTTCTTCCATCATATGCAGGCAGTCTCTTCCCAAGATGAGATTCTCTGTAGAGCTTCACCAATTGCCCCATGACAGCGCGATTGACACCCCGTGATGTCACCTCTGGCGTAATTGAAACCTGTAAAGTAAATCTAGAACAACTTAAATTCCGCGGAGATCTATGTTAATCTGACACTTCACCTTGACTTCTGTCAAGTGTCCAACAAGACACTTTGGCACTTCAATTAAGGCCCATAATCCAACTCTGGCAGCATGTCAAATCTGTCATTACAGCAGACTCTTAGTATATTAAAGAGATAATAAGTTCAGAGAAGAATTACATCATATTGGTGCAAATCCTTATCGGGTAACTGAGCAAAAAAGTGATTTGCTTTCACAATACATCGAGTTCCAGTGCTACCCTTCCCAGGTCGGAGAGGGAACCTCACTGCCTTGCTACTGACAGGCAAAGGCTGAATAGCCTGAGAAGATGGGCCTTCTTGGACAGACAGTTGCTGCAACTGCTGCTGAACCTGTGAAGGGCCAGCCTGCACAGGTGGCGCAGGAGAAATGGCCTCAGCAAGTTCAGCAGGTGGCAAAGTCATTGCTTGAGGCGGCATCCCCCCAGGTTGAAAGGGAGCCTGGGAAGCTTGGTGCTGCTCGGGAACTGGAGGACGGAATGGCCCACCCATAGGACCACCACCACGGCCGCCACCAGCGCTGCTACTGCCACGGCCCTGAGGCTGACCACCACCTCTACCTTGGAACTCTGGCGGAGGTCCGCCATACTGCTGAGGCACCATGCCACCACGCTGGCCACTCCCACGTCCTCCACGGCCTCCTTGAGGACCCTGGGAAGCCAATCCTCTTCCTCCGCCTTGTTGACCCCCAACAGCTTGTTGTGGAGGCATTGGTTGGCCACCACCACCTCTTCCACCACCTTGTTGTGGAGGCATTGGTTGGCCGCCACCACCTCTCCCACCACCTTGTTGTGGATGCATTTGTTGACCGCCAACACCTCTCCCACCACCTTGTTGTGGATGCATTGGTTGGCCGCCACCACCTCTCCCACCCGCTTGTTGTGGAGGCATTGGTTGGCCGCCACCACCTCTCCCACCAGCTTGTTGTGGAGGCATTTGTTGGCCGCCACCACCTCTCCCACCACTAGCAGACTGTTGCGGATGCATAGGTTGACCACCACCACCTCTCCCACCAGTACCTCCAACAGCTTGCGGCGGCATTTGTTGACCACCGCCACCTCTCCCAGCATTACCTCCAGCTTGCTGAGGAGTAGAACTCTGTCCTTCCCCAGATTGATCAGTTCTCTTCTTCCTCACCATATTGAGTCAACTGCTACAACAAACGTCATAAAAATAAAAGAATAAGTCATGGAGAGCATACATCAATGTAAAACATCAAAATCAACGCCAAAAACAAAACAACGCCTGATAAAAATGAACATTTGAGAAACAAGACACTGGACAATCGAGTAGAACAAAAACGGATATATGATAAAAAGGGTACCTTCCAAACTATATCTCACATGTAAATAACGACACAATTTCAACTCTAACGAAAACAATAATCAGCAAATAACAGATCAGTGTATGACAGGTGCATCACCCATCTCATCGAGAGTACCAAACTAAACAAACAATGACTAAACACGAACTAACAACCTCCAGTGGTAACAATAATCCATGCATAACCATAAGCAAATACAACCAACATACCCATTATGGTCAGCCAAACTATGTACATTATAAGCACAAAAACAGTTGCTATAAATAGAACCACAAGATGATACACAATCAGTACTTAAAACGACAAAATACGATAAAATAAAGCATAAACAACTAGTGAGAAATCGCGCCATACGATAATTTGCTAAAATATAGTTGACAGCATGCAAAATAAGTACTCCGTAACTACCTCTCACACGGAAAAAAAATCACGGCATACCATCAAGCTAAAATCTAATAATAATAGCACTCAAAATCGACGAATTACAACAAAAACCATAAACAATTTCAGCAATCAACCAAAGTTTTACCAGAAGAAGAAAAAACCAACGATTTCCGACAAACCCTAACTCCGAAACCCACTMAAAAATGAACAATCAAAATCACAAAAACCCCGAATTSAAGCACAAATCACACTAAAACACAAAAACATTCACAAAAAGAGGACAAAAACATGAACGATCTAACACACAATCGACACAATCATATCAAAATTAAAACACACGAAAAAACACGAAAAGGGGGAAATCAAAAAGGGGAAAATCACAGATCTAAGGAAATCAAAGAAGAACAAAGTGCAATGATTGAGAAAATTTAGGGTTTATACCGGAAAAGGAATAGGGTTTTTTTTTTTTTTCTTCGAAAGTAAGATTATGGCCGTCGTGAAGAAACCAACAGTGAAAATGGAGAGAGAAAAAGAAAAAGGAGAGAAAGTGGAGAGACCCTCAAATGTTGTCTAGTGTTTATATAATAAGAAGAGGAATAATATTGGGGATGCTTTCATCAACGTTAAGGTTATCCCTTTGTGGGCTTTTTTGGGTATAGTGTTTTTTGTCGATTCAGATACCGTCTCACGTTTAGATAATTTGAAACAATATAAAATTACGATATATTTCTATTTTGATTTGATTTTAGAATGGATATACATATTCGATATGATTTCATTCGTCTAAAGTACGATAGTCGGATTAGATATCATATGAACGTGTTTGTGTTTGCTTAGTTTGATATTTTGTGCTATTAAGTCCTTTCCCTTATAAATGTAGTAAATCAATCTTATAAGTTTTTCTTAGGCTCTGTTTGGCAAAACTAGCCGAAAAGTAGCTAAATCTGAAAAGGTACTGAAACCTGAAAAGAGAGCTGGAAATTAGGAGTTGGTAAGGTAGCTGAGTTTTATTAAAAGTGTTTGGAAATTAGCTGAAAAGGTAGCTGATATTTGATCAAATGACGTACAAGGGCATGGTTATTATTGCTATCGTTTATGTTTTTACTATTATATCGTCTCACGTTAAGATAATTAGAAACAATACAAAATTACGATATATTTCTATTTTATTTGATTTTAGAATGGATTCATATTCGATATGATTTCATTCGTCTAAAGTACGATAGTCGGTTTAGATTTCGTATGAACGTGTTTGTGTTTGCTTAGTTTGATATTTTGTGTTATTAAGTGATTTCACTTATAAATGTAGTAAATCAACCTTATAAGTTTCTTTTAGGCTCTATTTGACAAAACTAGCTGAAAAGTTACCTGAAACCTAAAAAGATAGCTAGAAATTAGGAGCTGGTAAGGTAGCTGAGCTTTATTAAAAGTGTTTGGAAATTAGCTGAAAAGGTAGTTGTTATTTGATCAAATGACATAAAAGGGCATGGCTATTATTGCTATCGTTTACGTTTTTGCTATTATACCGTCTCACGTTAAGATAATTTGAAACAATACAAAATTACGATATATTTCTATTTTGATTTGATTTTAGCACAAATTCTCATTGAAGACGGACACTATCCGTCACAAGCTGAAGAAGGATAGTGTCCCTCTCACAATATGCAAGTGACACTATTCGTAAGGAGTTTGTACCGGAGCATGTGCGTAGCAAGCTGAGGGAGGAGTTTGATGACTTCAAGATGACTCCGGATATGTCGGTAGCTCAGTACTACCATTTGTTTAATGAGAAGTCGAGATATACTGAGGATATGGAGCCGAGTGAGGAGAACCTAGCGCTGAGGTTTGAAAAGGGGTTGACTTACAAGATCATCGAGAAGCTACCGGTTGGGGTCCTTTCGTATGTCAAATAGGTCTATGAGCGGGCGGGGAGAGCTGAGAGGTTGGTTGAGCTGGCTAAGGAGAATAAGGAGTGGGGATCTGAGAAGATGAAGGCTGAGAGTGAGGGAGGTGGTTAGTCTGGTTACAAGAAGAGTAACCATAGTCAGGGGAAAGGTTACTCTTCGGGGGAAGGGTTTAGTAGTGGAGCATCGTATGGTTGTGGACGTAGTGGTGGTGGGAGTAGCTGGGGCATTTCTTGTTTCAACTGTGGCGGTATGGGCCACAAGAGACATGAGTGCACCAGTGCTGTGGTGAAAGGTTTTCAGGGACCATCTAAGGGGAGCTTCTCTCAGGGTCCGTCTCAAAGTTATGTTAGTAACAGACCGGCTGGGTCGTGGAGTGGTTATGGAGGTCGAAGAAACAACGGGGGAGATAACCGCACTGGCGGTAATTCTTATCAGAGACCGACTACTAACAACAACCAGGGGTCAGCTGCTAAGCCTTCTGCTTCGGAGGACAGAAGACCAGCGGCAAGTTGTTCATGATGGACAAGAAGGCAGCAGAGGATGACGCTCATGTGATCACGGGTACCTTTCTTGTTAATGG
>VHZZ01000041.1:225259-243000 GCA_009801015.1 Silene noctiflora | reverse complement strand
CCCTTTTTGTTTGTTGGGTTTATGATGCGTTCTTAATTATTTTCCAGTATTGACTTTTGTATCTCTTCAGGCTTATAATTTTATGTTTATGTTACAGCAGTTCCACAAACGCTTCAAGCTGGAATGAGAAAATTCTGAGTTTGGAAACACTTCCTGACTCTATTTCAAAGTATATTCGAAATTTGAATGGTGCTGGAAAACTAGAAAGTGGCTCAAGCACTCTCAGCCTGGAATCTCTATTGCAAAGTCCAGATAGCTTTGCAAGAAGAGAGATAATGAAGTTTCTGCGTAATGCAGCTCTCCTATGTTTAAAAGTCTTCCCACGGGATTACAAGTTAGAAGAGGCTATTCTCTGTGCCGAAGAAAAGGCTAAAGTAGGATTCAATACACTGCAACAAACTGCTATGCCTTCTCGTGCTTTAGCAAAGAACCTTTTAAAAACTGATCGTCAGGTGATTTTGATATTCAATTAAGTTTCTTTTCTTTACTTGTGTCATTGTGTGAACTGAGAAAATTACTTGATAACCATGATTCAGTATTCCTTGATTTGAAAATGGGGAGAACATTTTTTTTGAAGGACTTCATATGTTTGTTGTTCACTAAGTTTGGTACGTTTGTTTACTAGGATGTCTTATTGTGTGGAGTTTATGCACGGAGGGAGGCTGCTTTTGGGAATATTGACCTTGCCAGAAAGGTGTTTGACATGGCACTGTCATCAATAAATGGACTGCACTTGGTAATATGTCTTCTCCGGCACCTCTATCTTATCAATCCCCTCCTTTTGCCATTACTTCTGGTTTACAGTTTGGTTCATACTTTTAAAAAAGTATGAAGTTGGCTTATTTTTACGGGTTAATTGATAAGAATAATCCAAACTATTACTGACCTTCCCAAACTAATCCGAACTATTCATTATCTCAAAGTAATCTTATTTATGCTATCATTTAACTTGTAATGCTTTCTTGTTCTTAATGACCGGTTGTCACAGGTAACTTAAACCTTTTAATTTCCAAGTTAACTTTTTTTTTTTTTCCTTCTCTTTTATCTAATTTTCTTCTTCTTCCTTTGCTCGTACCATTATTCTCCAAATTTCTTCCTCCATTTCACCTCCCCCGGAACTGGTATTCAAAAATTAGTGCATAAACTCCCAAATAAGCTGTATCTACAGTTTACTCTTCCTGTCTTACAAGGACCAAGAGAAAAAAATGAAGCAGGTGGAGTATCTAAGGATAAAGACTGAAGAGGCACCCTTTTGTTTTTTCAATGGCTTGCTTCTATTGCTGCCATGTTTGTATTCTTACTCTCTCCATAATTTTGATGGGTGTTTTTCTTATTTACCCAGTTTTGAAGTTGATTAAATGGATTTTATTTAACTGTTAAGGGTTTACCTTGCTGTCAAATTTTTGAATTTCTGGATTTCTGGACTGATTTTGCATCTTTTCCTCTTATCCAATTGATCATTAATTCGTTCTATTCATTCGTTTGCCACTTAGTACCATGATCGACGTCATTACACGATATTTCATCATCTTGTTTTCTCTGCCTCCCAGTTTTTTCTCAATTACTTGCTTTTTCATTTTCACAACTCTTTCCGGGTTTACGAAGTTTTAGCTGTGTTAATTTCTAGGTTTTTGAGTGAGCAGAAGTAGTCTATGGGTTTTTGATTTTAGTCGAATTAATTGAATGAAGGGTTTAAACTGAGTTAAATGAAGGATTGACCTGTTGGGCAGGTTGCCCTTCGCTTAGGGCAATATAAGTTAAATGATGACATAAATTAGATTATTTTAAGATTATGAATAGTTTGGATTATTTTGAGAAGGCCAGTCATAGTTTGGATTATTCATATCAAATAGAGTTTTTTGTCAAAAACTACCTTATATTTAGGGGTATTTGTAAAAAGACTACCTTATGTTATTTTTCTTGCTTTAGACTACCTTTCTTTTCTCTTTTTTTGGTCAAAAACTACCTGTGTTGAAAATATGGGGAGATTTGGTCCATTTAGCGACATTAACCTATCTCACATGACTTTGTTAACATCAAACAACAATGATCAACTACGTCCAACCCCTAATTCAACTTCACATAAGCAAAATTTATGTTTTCACATTTCAGTAATAACTTCGAACATCTACTAAAGTTAAGCGTAAGTACATTATGACTTCCCAAAGTCGTGCCTAAGCAAGATTAAAACGCAAAAGAGTCGAGAGAGATAGATTTCAGCTAAAAAACTAGCCAAATTTGTCTAGATTCTTAGCGTAGGTATAAGGTAGTTTTTGACAAAAAACCCTATCAAATAACCCTAATATTTGTTTGATAAGTTAGTTAAACAGCCTCAAGTGGAAACAAGCTACAATAGCTTAAGAAATTTTAAACCTTCTTTGTACTTTCGATAGAGTTTCTCGTCATTGTTCATACTGCAGGTTGTTTGTAATCAAATTCAAACCTTTCTTTTACTTTTCTCAAGTTATCTCAACTTAGCTTTGTGGTTCCTTACCAACACTATAATCTTTTTATTTTTTTCCCAAGCAGGAAAATCAGTCTGCCCCGATGCTTTATCTCTGGTACTCAGAAATGGAACTTGCTGGTAGTGTTAGTAGTAACTCAGAGTCTACCTCACGTGCAATGCACATATTATCTTGCTTAGGAAGTGGTACTGCGTACATCCCATATAAAGGGCGACCTCCAAGCACACAACTGCTCAGGGCACACCAAGGTTTCAAAGAGCGCATAAATGCCATAAGATCGTCATGGGTACGTGAAGTTGTTAGTGATGGCTCTGTTGCTCTTGTCTGTTCAGCTGCTCTGTTTGAACAGTTGACTGTTGGATGGGCTGCTGGAGTTAAAATGCTCTCTGATGCTCTTTCTATGGTGCTTCCAGGTATCAGTTTTGCGTATACATGCTATCAGTCATGATCCATGATATGTCTATTAGATCTCAATTGTCTTCTCTCTTTTGATTATCTGCATGTTTCCTTCTAGGACATTCGCCTTATATAATTGTTGTAAATAAGAGGTTTAAGAAAAATTATCTTCTATGATTGTGAGGGAATATAGAGCTACAAAAGTCCTCTTAACCAAGAGAGGCTTTCACAAGTCCATTATTATAAATTCTCAACTCTCAAGTGATAAGTGCTTGTGCCTGTAATGCGTCTTTCCTCTTTATCAGTGGAAGCCTAAATGTGACTTGGTCTGAACCCTAAATTACAGTTGGATGATATAACCTCCTGGATTTGGAGCCCGCAGTTAGTTTGTCAGTATTTAATTCTTCAGATAAAGAAATACCAACGTAGACATCGTTATCTTTCTTACTCCCTTTGATCTAAAATAAATGTCACTCGTCTGTACATAAACTCAGAAAAGCATTTAGTGCCGAGAAAATGGCCAACACAGCTTCCACAAAATTTTTGAAAGATGAAATCCATTTAACGTAAAAATGGCCACTGCACCTTCAACAAAAGTTTTTAGAAGAAAGAAATTCATTTGTCGCAGGGGTCTGCTCCTTTTATCTTCAGTAATAGCAAGCTCATTGCCTCATCCTCATCTTGTCATTTCAACTATGGCGTTAGTATATGGAGCATGGCTAGACATGGCCGTTTCCTGTATGTATTGGATCCTGATATTACTCAGGATACATCAGACATATATTCAGATTGATTGCTCTCAGTTTCACTTATGTAGTTCAGCTTCTGTCTTGAAATGCCTATACTATAGGATTTGTTTTTGCCTTGATAATGGTTAATGTGAAAGGCGTTCCCATGTCTCATCTAGCAGCATAACAGAATTTTTTATTTGTGTAGACAACAACTCACAAGATTGACGCTTTACTTTCTATTTCTGATAATGTCAACTGCCAAAGACTCACAATTATTTAGCTATGCATTATGCAAAATAAAAGAAAATGGCTCATTAAACTCGCTGCACATATTTCTATTGTGAACTAGGAATCAATTTATGAATTCCAGATGCAATTTTCGTTATGGGTCATCAGAAATGAAACAACAACCTCTTTGTGTTAACACATGGGTAAGGCTTTGTACATCCAACAACCGCGTGGCCTTATGACTCCCGGGTAATGCTCTTGCTGTTGTTGTCATGGTTATGGTTAAATGCATATGCAACCTCAAACTATTCTATGTCCACTTCCTTGTTAGTTAAGTTCATTTATGCACTTTGCAATCTATTGTGAACTAGGAGTCATTCAATGAATTCAAGATGCAACTTTTATTTGGGTCATCAAAAAGTAAACAACCTTTCTGTATTAACAACACATGAGTAAGACAGTGTACATCCAACCGCCGAGCCCTTATGTCTCTGGGATAATGCTGTGGTTATGGTTAATGTATATGCAACTTTGAATTGTGCTGTGTCTACTTGTTTGTTAGTTAACTTAGTTTATGGACTTTGCAGTCCATATTCCTGCCGTATTTCATCATACATTGGCAGAGCTAACCAGAACTTTTTATACTGCATCTTTTCTATATCATATGTTAAGAGTGCTTCCGTAGAGTTATTTTAACTAGCTGCATTTCTAATTATTGTTGTAGAGAGAAAGAGAAGAAGCTATCAGCTTGAATTTCTGTTCAACTACCAAGTGAGGATGCTTGAAAAGCATCATAAAGAAGCAACAATGTCAAAACTTTTACAATCAGTATTATCAGGGATGCAAATATATCCCTTCAATCCAGAACTTTTTTGTTCGCTGGTGCATCTTAGCCATTTGCATACTGTACCCAACAAACTCCGTTGGATCTTCGATGACCTATGGCACAAGTAAGACCCATACTCAAAAGATCTTTATTCTCTGTGAATGACAAAAGAAGATCTATATTCATATAAATGTATCTCATTAATATCCCATCCATACAGTTTTGTCATGCTTATTTATTTTATTGGTTGAAGGGAAGCTGGAAAGGTGATCCCCTTACCATTTGCAGGGAGCCAATTGATTCTTAGGCTTTGTAGTATAATGGAATAAATTGAAGTGGCTGATTGTCACTAAATTGTCCACACTAACCTATTGCCAAGTAGCATATAGTCATTGCAGTTCTCATCGAGTTGTGTCCGAAACCCTTTTACTGCTATGTCCGAGTTGAGGGTATGTACAGCTGATCTGCTTGGTTTCCCGCTCACGTTTGAGGAACAGCCTTTGTTAATACATCATACTTTTAGAAAAAAAAAGGGAGGTCAACTTGTGTGTTTCCCAAGGTTATGTGGTATAGCTCTGGCTATGGCCTATGAATGGTCTTTGGCGCGATAAACTTATAGAGGGGTTTTCTTTTTTGGACAAATTAATACTTCCTCTATTCCATTGAGTTGTTTACGTTTGCTTTTTGCACTAGTTTTTAGGAGAGCTCAAATTAGGTGGGGTCTTAGTGTACATTGTCATATTTGCCCTTTTACTATCCTCCACTTTCCCACTCTCCTTCTGGCTTCTACCCACTGATTTCACTTTACCCACTAATTTCAACACCCTTCACTTCCATTGTTCCATTCCCATCGACAAGAAGACTATGTAATTATCTTTAATTATCATTATTGGTCAATAGATCTAGAAATTAAAAAAATAAAAATCAACCATGAATGCGATGGTTGTTGATCGGCGGTACCAACGGTGGATGTAGATGATGATTTAATGGCAGAACTGGAGAAGAGCAGGGGGCAGCTGCGCAGGTAAACTGAATGTTCTAGGCTGTTCGCGTTGGGCGGCGAGTGGTGAATATCGTGGTGGTCGCCGGAGAGACATACTTTGATAGTGTTAGTGGCTGATTTGTGGTGTTTATTTGTTTAATGGTGAATGATTATGGTGGAGGAAGGAGGTTGTACATGGAGGTGGTGTTTGATGGTCGATTCATGGTTAATAGTGATTCTAGGGGGGAGTCTAAGTGGTGGGTACGGATTTCAAAGGTGGTCAGAGGGTGTGGATTTCAGTGGTGGCCGGTGGTGTCAGCGGTGTCTGTTGTGGTCGATGGTTTGGGTTGGGTTGGGGACTTGGGTTGAAAAGGGTCAGCTTGTGTTAATAAAAAACAAGGGCAGTTTGGTCAATATAATTTATAAGCTCAAAACTTGTCCAAAACTAGAAAAGTAAACTATCAAATGGAACGGCCCAAAATGGAATATGTAAACAACTCAATGGAACAGAGGAAGTAGTTTTTATTTTTAGAGGAAGGTCGAACACCAAGCATTGGTTTGTAGTTCAGCTGTGTATAACATCATGATAAGGTACTTACTTGGGTAGAGGGAAATTTTTTTTCTGACGAGAGTACACTAGTACAGGAGTATCTTTCTTTCTTTTTTTTTTTTTTTTTTTTTTTTTTTTTTGGGGAGGGGGGGGGGGTCACTTTTTTCCTGTAGGTTCCTTCTCGATCTGCTGAGGTAGTGTTGCTTGACAAATCGGGAATGCAGGAAACCAACCCTTGGAAGCAACCAACAATATCTATCAATGCAGTTCACATGAATATCAGTCTTTTAGATTTAGCTTACTATAACTCAGGTCCTTGCCACTCAAAAACACTTGTGAGTGATATGTGAATGCAATGCTGATAGGTCTTTTCCTCTCTCACCTCTGTAAATTTCCTACATTTTTTATTTGGTTGACTTTATTTTAACCGTCTGCCTTGACTTCCTTTTTCTTGTTACCTGTCTTTAAGCCCCAACGTGTTCCCGCAACTTGCATTTTCCTTTACATATTGTGTCCTTAAATCTCGTGCCTCAAAAAGTAGGAAATTTAGGGCATTCACAATGTAGGCTTTTTAGCTAAAGTAGTCCTTCTTAAAGAGCTCCTTGCTAAGAATCATCCATTATTGTCCACTCTGTGTAAGAGTAGCTCATTTTTGTTGGAGTTGCTTCTTTAGCTAAAAAATAAGAGATTTTGCATTCCATTTTTAATTAGTTGGAGTTTTTTTTTTTCTGTTGATGGGAAGAGACCTAAATTTTTTGGAGGATTGTTTTTTTTTTTTTTAATTGATCAGGTGTATGTATGAATTGTAGCAGTAAGTAAGGAGGTTCTACCATTGTGGATGCCCTTAGAAATAGTTGGAGGCAGTAGTAGGTTTGAGAAAGTGAGACAATGATGGAAGATGTGGCTGTGGAGGCAAGTGAGCTGTGATTTAAGTCTTACCTGTTGTTTGCCTGATTTATCCAGCTCTTTCTGGTCATTTATAGCAAATGGGGACTTTTTTTTGCTTCCCCTTTATAAAAATAAAAAGGAGTTCAAGCGGAATAAATGGACAAATGGAGTGTATGACTATATCGAGTTATCAACCCCACTAATTTATCCGTTTGTTCTACTATTTTCTGTTTTGTGTTCTTCAACGTATATGCTCTTTAAAAAAGTTGACTTGCTGATTGTTGATGGTAAATTGTTAAGCAAATTCTTTAGTTTCCATTGGCAACATGTTCTTTCCATAGAGAGAAGAGAGAGGATATGAAAGAGAGCCGTTCTCCTCTCTTCTTGCCTTTGTTCTCCCATTCTACTCTCTCCTTCTCAGTTCAAATTTCGTCATCTTTGATGTCCCTCTCTTCTTTAATGAGCCTGTAAGGAATTCCTCTCCACATTGAAGGAAAGTATTTTATCTCGTAAAAATATCATTTAAAGAAGGGTGATTTTCCCCGCGACTGCATTTTGTGGAGGTATCGACTGAATTTTTGGCGCAATGGTTGCTTCGATAGAAGATCCATAGATGATAGTTGTCATTGAACATGACAGGGTAGTTCTTGGATGTATTGGATTCATTGGATAATTTGAGGGTGGACTTTGTAGTGAATAAACAGTATGGGGGAATAGAAGGTTGGTTGAGGTTCGATCTAATATTCTAATCTAAGGAGTGATGTTTAGACTTAGCGTGTTTTAGAGGGATAATGTATCGGTGATCTTTGTTCAAGGACAAAGCATGAAGGAGCCATAAATTAAGTCTAAGGCAGCGCTTCTCAGAATGTTATTGTAATATTGTTTAAAAGGCGGTGGCTGATAGTTTTGGAAAAGTGATGGGTCGAGAAATTACTTGTGATTGCCGTTGTTCGAAGAGGAGGTTTGGCTGGTTTGTGGCGGCAAATGAGACCAGACCATTAGTGTTACTAGTGTGACTCTGGAGGATGTAGTCGTACTAGCCCATGACGAGTCAACCATGGCAAAAATGTGAGACTGTTGGAGATGACGTACACTTTTATTTGGGAGTGATCAGATGTTTTTTCAAGTCTTGGCTGGGAGGAGACGAACACGAGGGCTAGGGAAGTTCTAATCTCCATGAGGTGTAGTTTAAAGCACTCTGAAGGACACCAAAGGAAACTCAAATCAAGGTGCTTTTAATGGTAAGAGGTAACGGGTTGTTGGCAATTAGAAAATGTGAACACCACAATCGAATATGATAAAATGTTAGTTGTTTGAAAACGGTTTCCTAGTTAGGAGCTGTTTGTCGTTTGTTTCACTTCATTTTCAAAGTAAGGGCTTCTTGTTCACTTGTCTTCTACTCTTCTTTTGTGATGTTCCTTTTTATTTATTAATGGCTGTTCTCCTTGCCCTTTTTTTTTTGGGTTTGACCCTTTAGTATGGTAAAGCAAGAATATAGTTGGTTGGCGAGCTTTGTAGTTTTCAGGATCTCAATACAGTGATTAATATTATATTCATATTTATTTGTGGTTATATGCTTTCTATTGTTTGCCTTTTCAACTTTTCCCTTTTTTGATGCCCACAGGAAACCATCAATCATACTTGCATTGTTCGCTCTGTCATATGAGCTGAGTAGAGGTGACTCTCAGCATAGGATCCATGGATTGTTTGAGAGAGTGTTGACAAATGATAAGTTCCGTTTCTCTGTCTTTCTTTGGCGGCTTTATGTTGCATTTGAGATTGATGTGGGGAACATATCTGCTGCAAGAAGAGTCTTTTTCCGGGCTATCCATGCATGTCCATGGTAAGACAATATGAATTCTTTTAATACTGTTTTCAGAATTGTTTACCGTGCTTTTCTTACATGTTAAGTCTGTTTGCATATGTATTTGTCTATACTGTATAAATGATTTGCATACTTGCTAATAGAGTAGATTTGGATATGAAATAACTGGAAATGGCGATTCATGTTGCAAATTTGCAATTATCATATGAAATCGTTTGCTGTCCTGGTTCTGTTGTTACCTTAGGTCCTTAACTACCAGAGTTGAGTGTTCTAGGAAGTCTCTGGTCATTGAAAGTTTGAGTGAGTTGTGACATTCGAGAACACGATTCTTGTCAAAGTGTTGGACCGTAGTGATCATGTAATAAGGCTAACATATGGTTGGTTTTATCAGGCAAACATTTACGTAGGCCAGCCACCAATGTGATTCAGTTAAATGTTTGAATGACTACTCCAATTTGCTAATGATTAGTTGGTGGTCTTTTATTATGCAAGCTCAAATTCTTTGAAATAAATAAATAATAGAAGCGCAATACAATATGCGATCTTAGACAGGTGGGAACATTTTATTGGTCAACTAGAGCGGTGCCCCTTTTTTGTCCTTCAATCAATCCACCTGGTCACCTGGTTGTGGGATTGGTGGACATCAGCTCTGACGTTTTTGTCGGAGAAAGTGGGTTGCAGATATCCCTGTCCTGACTAGGTTTGGCAAATAATTCCTATGTCCAATAATTAACTTGGCCGAACTTTGCACAATTTAAGATTTAGTAAAACATTGTGACTGTGTGATGGACAATTTTACCTCTACTTTGTAATGATTCTATTGAACGAATTATTAATCATTTTAATGGCCTCAAAAGTGTAGAACTGTAAACTGTAAAGTTGAATCATCCTTATTTTATTTTAGGATTATTTGGTAGGAATAATCCATTCTATTGGTGTTCCACTTATATTAATCCAACCTTTATATTAACTCACATTAATACAAACTATTACACACTCTTCTCATAATAGACTCAGGTGACCAGCTACCTCATTAACCGGTTGATGAGTATGATAACTTTCCCTTCCATCCCTAACAAAATCCTTCCATCTAACCTCCCTCGCTAACACCTAAGTCACCGACCACCTACAACCACCCCCATCTCAATTTTTCCTCCCAATTTCTCCAAACCCTAATTTTTTCCCCAATTGCTGATATGCTTATATTATTCACTTGATAATTGATATATCATACTTAATGAATTGATTTGGTGGATTGGATTTATGAATTGATATAAAAAACGAAAGCATAATGAGTAGCTTAATTGATTTCGTATAAATCCAATACTAGTATCATAAATCCAATAGCTGAAATCAGAAACACTATTGGGGTAGCATGAAGTGACGGTTGTGGCCTGGTGCGGTTGCAGCTGGTGCGAAAATGCGGGGTGGTTGATTTCGCGCTTGGGTGTYGGTTCCGAGTAGGTTGGTTTTGTTGATGAATTGTCGTTGATGGAGCTTGCTTTTGTGGGTTTGATTTGTATGTTAAGACATAATGGTGACCATGGTTTGAAGAGTTTGTGAGGGCGTTTGAAGATTAAGGGGGTAAGTGGTTGTGGGGTACGACATATTCCGGAGTGGATAGTAATGAAGGAAGAGCAGGAAGAATGATAAAGAAGAAGAAAATGAATAAGAGGACCGGAAGTAGCAGGTCACATTATTGGGTAAGTGCAAGCTGGGAAGGTCGTGGGATAGTTCATATTAATGTGAGTTAATATGAAGGTTGGATTAATATAGGTGGAACACCAATAGGATGGATTATTCTTATGAAATAATCCTTTATTTTATTTTACAATTTATGTCTGATTTTATTTTGAAGGTCATAAAAGTGGAAGTCAATTTATCTGATTCGATAATACAAATGCAGAGGCCACACAGACATTTTGGGACACTGTAAACTCTTAAGAGGAATAACAAGTAACAAGCAAACATAATGAGACGGGGGAAATATGATTTTGGCCATATACTTTTTACTGTTTTGGTGTCCTGTCCCGTAAACTAGGGTACTTTATGTCCTCGTGCGGACATAATGCTTTATTAAGAATTTTGGAGGTAAGATCTGATCACGGATTCAAGTCAATTAGGAAAGCTGAAGTGCGTTGAGGGAGAAACATGGTGTTTCGAATAAGCAAGTATTCACGATGCTTGACATGTGTGGGTAGACCTGTCAAACGGGTCGGGCGGGTCGGGTCATACGGGTCGGGTCAGATACGGGTCGGGTTATACGGGTCACGGGTCGGGTTAGGGTCAGAATACGGGTCAAGAAATAATTTCTAACGTCTTTTTTAATCTATTTTTTTAATTAAAAAAATAATTTTTAAAAACGTAAAACATATTTAAAATTAATATTTTAATCATATTCAACGTTTACATTAGTTATTTCAACGTTTACATTAATTATATTGACATAATTATTAAATTAAAGTTTTTTTAATAATTATTTTAGTATCAAGTATTGTAAAAGTGATATAAAATTGACTTTTTAGTTATGTTTGTAATTTTTAATAATAAAAAAACAATTTTTTAATAATTTTTTTCAAATATAATATAAAAATATTAATATTTTAATAAAAATCTTGATTTATCTTTGACCCAACGGGTCGACCCGTTCGGGTCGGGTCTTAACCCTAAAATAACGGGTCATTTCGGGTACGGGTCACGGGTCGAAAAAACCGGGTTTGTAACCCTAAAAAACGGGTCGGGCGGGTCGGGTTTTCGGGTCGGGACGAGTTTTGACAGGTCTATGTGTGGGAGATTATATAGGCTAAGGAGGCAACTAAAGTAAAGTTTGAGTGCACTAGTGCAGGAAGAATCACATAAAGGAGCTGTCTGCCTGTGGCAGTCCTGTGCATGATATGGTGTGCATAAATCTAGATGTGTTGGGAGAAAATTCTTGTTACCATTCAATATAGTTAATTGAATCCCGTTTATGGCACCAATAATCTTAGCCCTAAACATGAAGTTTACTGGTCCTAGTAGCAACTGTGATTATGACTTCTTTGACGGTACTTGAGTAGACTGCAGCGGTTCTGTATCTAAGTCACTTTCTCAATGATGATATGATGTGAGACTAACCCATTTAAATTAAAATCCTACCCATGTACTACTCCTTTATGTTCAAATTCAAGTGCCGTGTAAATTTCGAATCTCTCTCACAAAAGAGGTGGGGGCAGGACACTTGGATTTGAATGGAGGGAGTACCTATCACCTGCTAAAAACTAATGATATCTTTATCATGAGACAACCTCACATGAAAATTTGTATATAATGTTTTTAGTGTTGCCTAATTCCTTACTAAGACTGAAGTCTTATACCCTATGTAAACCCGTGTCTGGATGTGCAGCTTCAACAGTGAGGGACCAGTTACATGAAAAACTGTATGGTACATCGCAGATTGTTTATAGGTGGAAATTATCTAAATGCAACAGGATTATATTCTGCAAAGGTAGACAGTTTTGCATAATGTAAAAATGTCATTCAGGCCATGTTCTTGCAGTCCGTATATATAAAAATATATCAGGGACATTGTTTAAATTGCTTTCTTGTTGGATCTCCCCCACAATGTAGCCTGTCTTGTACGAGTTCTCTCTTTTGTTACTCTTATTTAACAAGTGTTTTAATGCAATAATTTTCATGATCTCAGGTCAAAAGTTTTATGGCTAGATGGTTTTCAGAAGCTGAATAACATTTTGAATGCGAAAGAGCTGTCAGATCTCCAGGAAGTGATGCGGGAGAAGGAACTTAATCTGAGAACAGACATTTACGAGATTCTCTTACAGGATGAACTAACAGCTAAGCTGTGACGAGGGGATTGTGTATGAATTGTGCATATATCTACTGTATGTATCTGGTGTATGGAATTTTTGTAAACTTCTGCTTCACGTCTTTTGTACAATGTACTGTACAACTTAATTAGCATGATCTGCAACCAGCTGCTGATCCCAGAATGCAACTGTCAGTAGGACCAGTCAATTAACAATACGCCTAACACCAAACCTTATTTAAATACATAACAAAGTTTGTTTTTCGTATTTTATAAAGCGACAGACGTACTTAAATTCGGAAAAATACCTTGTCAAACATAAAACTAGTCTTTTATTTGCCAAAAAAATAAAAATTAGGAAGTACGGAATAAATTCCTGTTACCTCATCACTTTCCATGTCCGGGCAATCACCCCAATCTCATGTGGTTCTAGTTCCATATCACCAGTTTGTACACCCAACTCAGCCTCATGGTACCAGCTCGTACCCACGTAATTCCATACTACCGAAACTGTCTCATTTACAACCATTTTTACCCCAACTCAGCCTCATGATACCAGCCCTTCCTAACACAGTCCAATACAATTGAAGCCGCCTCGACCAAAGCACATCCGCATTAGTCATTCTTAGAACGACCCAACCTGTTGAAACGATCAGTCACTTAAAGGGAGATTATTGTCCGAAACTCTGGCTACCATATTAGTTTCGCTTTATATGATATTCAATTTTAGAATTTACCTTATTTTAAGCAATTTTAATTTGGATTCCATTTTTTCACCTCTTTCCCATGGAAAAATTCGACTATTTTAAGAGTTGTGAAAAACACAAAGGATACGGAATAATGATCTCTCGATTACGTAATTACGTAATTAGAGAATGTCTTTCACAAGCTTTTGTATTTTTACAGCTATTAAAATTAAACTTTTTTACAAGTGATTTTTTTAATGAAACCAATATAATACCGACTTTATAACTAGACCTGTCATTCGGGTCGAGTCAACAATTTATTGGGTCACTTTTGAATCTAGTCATTTTGGGTCGTTTCAAGTCATGATTTTGCCCTAATTAAGTCATTTTGGTCCAATCGGATCATTTTAGGTCACTCAATCCAGGTCGGATTAGTTTCGAGCAAGCCTTATTAAACCGGATCAGTTTTGTGAGATCTATTTATAACCATCTTCCAACCATTATAAAAGACCAACTTGATTTATTCACTGTTATAGAAGTAATAAAGTCAAAATTTTGTAACCTAAAAAGCTAGTATAATAAATTAAATTGATTACAGTTGTTATTTGGAGCGTGCAAATAAAGGTAGATGAAATGTCATGTGTCACGCACGCTTCATTGATCAAGTAGTAGTAGTCATAGTACTCCGTATAAGATAAGAGTATAAAACAAGTTGCGGTTGCGGCTGTGAAATTGACAGCCGCAATACCAGATATTTATTTATTTATTCACGTCCACAAAACACAAAAACCCAAAAATACCAGATGCCATCAATTTTAATTTCTGCTCATTGATTCCATTCATGGCCATTCTCCATTCTCCACCTACCCACCAACCAACTAGTATTACAGTATTACTTCTCCATTCAATTCTAGAAAGATTATTTACTAATATCATCTATACATGACTTTTATAACCATGCCACAAATATATCTCACTTTTACTTCTATTTAATATTTACACATATAAAGCGTTTACAATAATTTAAATGAAAACTTACACTTAATTAGTAAACTAACATCGGAGACCATAATCACATTCGCATGTGATGCATGTGACTCCGACTTCAACTACCTAACCATAATTGTTTCAAACCTAAAATATGTACTTTTACCATTTACCATAAAACTCTATTTCTATCCTTGTTAATATCGCCAAGATCAAATAACAAATGTTGCAAAAAAAAAAAGATGCCCTGCAACCATAAAACCACTAGTAAAAGTTTTTATGTCTCCCACAAATTTAGTTGGAGACGGTCGACCTACTTTAAAAAATTAGTCTATTTTTAGTCGCGAGAAACAAATAAATAATAATTATCTCTCAATTACATAGTTAGAGGTTGTCTCTTCCAAGCTTTTGTATTACCGTTGTTAAAGTTAAATGTTCTTTGTAAGCGAGTTTTTAATGAAAAACAATAGAGATAATGACTATATAACCATATTTTAGCCATTATAAAAAAATCCAACTTCATTCACTCTAATGATTTAACAAAGTCAAATTTTCCGAATCCAATCAATCTACTACGCAATACTCTCAGTTAGTCTCTCTTAAAATGTATGCATTCGTCTTACACTCTTACTATTGAAATGTGTCAAGTATATCCGACTTATGTATATAAGATGAATTTGTCATTTTTCTCAAAATATTACTTCCTCCATTGAACTCCACTCTACCACTTTACTTTTTCACGTTTGTCAACGCGCGTTTTAAGCACTAAATATCATTAGCTACATATTTGCAAAAATTATAAAAGTTATATATTTTAAATGTCCTCATAAAGACGAATCAAACAAGACCCCACATGAATATATTTCCACGTGTTGTATTGAGCGAAAATTGAAATTAAATACTTATTTGTAAATAGTGTAGAAAAATAAAATAGGTAGAGTGAAATTAAATGGAGAAGGCTTATTTTTATCTTATTTATAACGGTCGACGTGTCTTCATTTATCTGCTACTAGACGTACTAGTGTACTACTTACTACTCGTCGACTCTACTAGTAATATAGATAAGACCAAGAAAGAGTATAAAACAACTTGCGGTGTCAAATGGACTACCACTACTTTTCATTTCTAACTGTTATTTTTGTCTCAATACTTTTAGACGGATATATAGGACTATTTCTATGGTTAGATATAACTATTTTTACCATAAAAATATTCAAAAATTCTCGTTAAAGACGGATACTATTCGTTACAAGCTGAAAATGGATAGTATCCCTCTCACAATATGCAAGTGGCACTATCTATTGGATGCTCCATTTTTTCCCCACTTGCCCTCTCACTTGCTCTTATTGTGAGAAGGACACTATCCGTTTTCAGCTTGTGACGGATAGTGTACATCACAAGCAAGACGCTTTGAAAAATATTACCCCCTCCTACGAACCTTTCTTTTTCCATCCAATTTCATTGGCGTTCCCTCTTTCATTTTACCAATTTAATGTGGGGTCATGTGTATTATGTAGTCCAAATTGATTCCCTTAATTTTTGTCTCCAAGAGAAAAGGGGAATAACACATGAAATACAAGGGAGTACCATAAAAATGTTCGCATTTGACCCGTCTTAAGCTTTGAAACGGAATAGGTCTTCTAAATGGACAAAGCCGCTATTATGAGTTGTTCGAAAACACGATGAGTTGGGCAACGGCAGATATTTATTGACGTCCACAAAAACAAAACCCGGATGCGATCAAATTTGAATCATCTCCAGTTATCCACCCACCAACTACTCCGGTATGTATATTGTATAACTACTTCTACTCTATCAAAGTCTAGAAGATTAACTTAGTAGATTATGATCAATATATACATGACGTTTATAACCATGACACAAATATATATCACTTTTACTTCTATTTAATATTTACACAAAGCGTCTAAAATTATTAAAATAGACACTTATATTATAGAATAAGAAATAGAGAATAAGGGTAGAGAGAGAACTTGGAGAAAATAAGCAAATAGATTGAGAGATGAAAAAGTCAATTAACTCATTTCAATAATTAACTCATTTACCATAAAAGTCAATTAACTCATTTCAATCTAGATATGAATAATCAACTGCATAAAAGTTTTTTGTATCCTTGTTAATACCGCGAAGACCAAATAACAAATGTTGAAAAAAAAAAAAGATGCCCGGTAAGTTCGCAACCATAAAACCACTCTTAAAAAAATGTTGAGTTACGCTTTATAAAACAATTGAGGACCGTTCTTTAGCATAGTACTCTGTAAAGTTTATAAACCCCACTTAATAAACATTTTGTATCCCTTAACAAAACTATAAATCGTTTTTATTACTTTTATAACAAAAAAATTGAGATAATTCATAAATTGGAATCATTAGCTTTGTAATATAAAAAATATTTAAAAAAAAAATACATTTCAGCACATTACTTAATTTTCTTGAATCAGTTTTCAGTTTTATTTTTTTTTCTCGAAACAAAATAGAATAACGAGAAAAATGAATAATTAATGAGATATCACTACTATTTTACAGTTCAATTTTACTCGGTGTTCTTAAATAATTCTATAATTCAATTCTTTTTTCTCATATCAAAATATAATGATGTGAAATATGAAAAATTAATGGGGTGTTAATTTAGCATGATTAAGTAATACAAAAATAAAAACTCTATAAATACCGCGCATTCATTGCGCGGAATCTAAACTAGTACTCCCTCATATTCTCTAAGATCTTCCACATTTCCTAAAAAGGTAAATTTACTAAGATCTTCCACTTTCCTCATTTGTCTATTATTTGTGGTTATCATAATTTGTGACCCCAAATTCTCTCTCTCACTTTCATTTACATCCACATATTATCATACCACTAAATTCTACCCCAAAACTAATGTGGAACAACTTAATGAATAGAAGGGAGTACTATATAAAGGGACTTGCTATTTCCAAAACAGAAAATTACTAAATCTTACACTTTTCCTGGATTTTTCCGACTTTACCCCTAGCATTTTCACACCCAAAAAACCCTAGGAAGAGAAAGAAAGAGAAACAAATAGGTGAGACTATGTGTAATACTACGGTTTTCCCTGCCTCTAGTGACTCAACCGAGTAGGACTTACTTTGTCGAGTAAGTTTATGTCTTTTAGAGTCAGGGTCTGTGTGTTTGATACTCGATCGAGTAAGGGCCACTCGATCGAGTAGTCTTCTTACTCGATCGAGTAATTTGATATCTCGGGCCGATTAAGTTAGATTTTGTTAATAACGCGAGAATAATAAAGTAATTACAACCGTCGTTTTCTTCATTATTCATAACTCAAAACTTTCACAAAACCTTTCAAGAGATCGTCACTTTGCTATTTCGCGT
>VHZZ01000041.1:131228-167090 GCA_009801015.1 Silene noctiflora | reverse complement strand
ATTATTATTATTATTATTATTATTATTATTATTATTATTATTATTATTATTATTATTATTATTATTATTATAAAAAAAACACAACCTTTATTTAGAAATCAAAACAAGTTTTACAAGACATTGGTGGGCAGCCGAGATACTATCTGGGCTCCCACCCCCTTAGCTATAGCAAAGCTAAGTCACGTAAAAATAAAAGCCGCTACCCGCGCTCCAGTATCCTGAGACACAGAAAATTTCTGAATCCGCTTGAGTAAGGCAATAGCATCCGTCTCCAACTCCCCCAAGGAAGAGAAAGAAAAAGGTAAAAAACCATAGCCGATCGCAGTACACAAGCCCTGATACTATCATTATGATTATCATTATCATTTTGATTATGATTATCATTATCATTATCATTGTCATTATCATTATCATCATCATCATCATCATCATCATCGTCGTCATCATCATCGTCATCATCATCATCATCATCATCATCATCATTATTATTATTATTATACGAACATCAATTATTTATCGTACAATTAACAATTATTATCACCTATTATTATCATGTATATACTATTTTTATTATTTAGCTCCGACTTATTCTTCACTTTATTTATTTAATTATTGTCTTAACAATTAAACAATTATAATAAAGCCTTTAATTAATTATTCATATTACGTAAATTATTCATATAACCTTAACTAAATTACGGGGTGTTACATGAAATGTTTGCATGAAAGTTCAAGCCTTTCGCGGATTTATGCTTAGTATACTCTTTCATGACAATGTTAGGGGATGCTAGATAGTGTATACACGTTGAGTTTGGACCAAAGTGAAAACTTTGTTAAGGACTTTAGTTGACCTAAGTAATTAGGCTTTAAAACTAAACCATTAAGTTACCCATAACTTGTTAATTCCTTGTTCTAGTCCACCTTACTTGGGGTGAACCCGAATACCTTACCCTTTTATCTATTGTTTACAAATCCTTGTTAGCACTTTCACCTAGTTTAATCTTTTTATTATTCATTAGTTTACATTAGTTAATCACCTCTCTTTGTTATCGACTAAACTATCATTCAAACGAGTTATATACAAATCCCGCCATCGTTGTGGATTCAACCCCGATTATACTACTTTAATTGGTTTTTTATAAATTATTTTTTCGCCGGGAATGACGACAAATCCCGGTATCAGTAAGCATACTCGATCGAGGACATCACTACTCAATCGAGGAACTTGTCCCAGCTACTTCGTCTCGTGATTTCTTCTCTTCTTTCCATCTTTCCTCCTTGATTTCCTTGCTATCTTCTTTGAACTCCGTCTTGTCGACTCCGCAGTGTTCATTACTATCCAATTGCCCCACAAATGCATCCAATCTGCATTTAAACACCAAATAGCGGAAGTATCGACATTCTAACATAAACAACATATAAATGACGTATTATAGCACAAAACCGTCTCTAAAGTAACTAAGGGGAGGCATAAAAATGTATATAATTATGACTCATCAGAAATTTAGTAAAAAAGACACGGCATCACGCAATAAGTACTAACTACTAAGTACTACGCCTCGTTCGATCAATAGTTATCGCATATATGTTGTTTTTGCCATAAAAGACTAAGCAAAATAAATAAATTGATTTTCGACTACACAAAACGCAAATCTCGCACATAGAAGACACCCACAAAACTAATACAAAGTAGAATAGATAATTATTTATTCAGTTCCTCTCTCAAAAAAATTAAACGGGTCATCTAATAACACCACTCTGATAGAATGAGACAAGCTTCTTGTTATGTCCATATAATCAACGTTTATCTATGTACACTAATTGAAATAAGTTTAAGACAATACAATATACTTACAAAGAGTCTTACTTGTGACGGTCTATTTAAAGAGAACTTTCAGAGGGCCTCCTCATTTACCCTTCCACTTACCATTTTACCTCACATCTCGTCACAAATGAGAATTTGTAATATACTTATTACTTAGTATTTTTACACAAGAATTTGTGTTTTTTTTAGTTAAACTCTTTTTTTGAACGGAGGATCGGAGTACATTACTTATGATACGATAATATAAACCACTCTTAAAAACTCGATAAAACACGAAGTAATAGAATAACTAGTATAGATCTCGTACTATAGTACGGTATTTGTAGAGAGAGAAATATGTTTGATGAATTGTGAGAAATATTGACTACAATATTAATTGACGACTGTACGGTATTCTCTTATCCATCAGATTAGTCAGAAAGAATTAGTGAGAATAACATTGAGCGAGAATTTTTATGTAGTATAGAGGGGATTCCCAAAAAACAATTTTATTAACTTGTCAAAAAATAGTTATTCATATAAAATGTCAGGTTTTAATGCTGAGAAGATGCCAATGTGTCATATAAAAAAAATAGTTAGCTTTTGATTCATATACTAGTATAGTTCCCGTGCAAATGCACGGTATTTTAGATACAAATATTTGAGAATTTTACAATTAATCAAACTAATGTTATTTACCTCCATTTTGAAAAGGGTAAAAAATTTGCAAATATAATTCCAAGGAGATATTTTATTAGCCTTATTTATGTAAAAGTTAAACACTGATTGATGTTATAAAATTAATTAGGACATAAATATTGTTTAATTGTAAATATAGATAGTCAACATTAACTAATTAGGAAATAAATATTGTCTAGCAGAATATCACTTGGGTGGGAAATTTGAACGGAAAAATTTAGAGATGTATTAATCTTTTAGTATATAGGGGATTGTTTAACAAATAGACGTTTGTATGTTATTTTCTAATTTTTAAGTTATTTAACATTTATTTTTGGTAAAGATTGTGACTATGAATATTACATTTTTATTTATGTACAAATTATAATATAGGAGTAAGTATTTATGGTGTATAATTAATTAGGGATAATATTGTCTAAAGGTAGAAATTAAATAGTAGGGACTAGTTAATTAGAGGATAGTATTAGGCTCTGTTTGGCAAGGCATTTCAGGTACCTGATTTGGTCAAAGTAGCTTATTTGACCAAAATTTCAGATACCTTATTTGTTTGTCAGCGTTTGGCAAGTAGCTTATTTAACCAAATAAGCTACCTGAAATGAAATGCTACCTAGAGTAGCATTTGAGATTTCAGGTACCTGATTTGATTTGATTTTTCCCTTTTCACCCCTTTAATCTATACTATTAAATAATTGTCATATCCTTTTACGTTATTTCATCAAAATCAGTTAACTTTTCAGTTAGTTTGCCAAACATTTTTTTATATAATCAGCTACCTTATCAGTTACCTTTTCAGGTTTCAGTTACCTTTTCAGTTTCCAGCTACCTTTTCAGGTTTCAGCTACCTTTTCAGGTAGTTTTACCAAACAGAGCCTTAGTTAGTAGAATACTAGAACCTGAATTAGGCCCAAAATTTAGGCAGGAAAAATTGAGCTTTGTTAATCTTTTAGTAGTAAAGGAATTGTAGTATAACCTAAAAGAACAAATAAATCATAAATATAGGTAACCAAACAAAGAATCCATTTTTTTACAAGTCAATAGCTATCAAGGAAACAAGGACTAATTCATACGTACCAATGTACCATGTCCATGGGATTTATGTAAGATTGCGACTTCGATTTCAAATAAACATAAATCACTAAAAATCAGCAAAAAAATTTATAATGCCACGTGTAATAATGTACAAAGATCGATTTCGCCATTCATTTTTATCGGGTACGTTAGAGCCATTAATTTAAGAGAATAAGCTCTTTAATTTTCAAGCATTAATTTGATAATTTCTAAGAGGAGAATGATATAAGTAAGACAAAATTAAAAATATTAACAAATAACTTATTCTATTTATGCAAGTGTGATATTATTAGACCTGTTTTAATTTTAAGACGGTATATCTACCTCAAGAGAAAATAATGCCCGAAGGCAAACTCCTACGCTTTCTAGGTCAACTCAATCTAATTCTTGATGACTCGTCCGAAACTAATTGATTTTCAAGAGATTTGTAGAATATTTAACTTCAGCCACTATTTTCTCGAGATTTCAAAAAAATTATTCTTTAAATCGCTCACAAGATTAACCTATTGTTTATGTTAAACATCAAGCCATACAATAACAGACCAACCACTAAAATAAAAAGAATTACGATTACTTTAGATATTAAGGGAGAATTAACCAACCACTAACTAGTTATATATAGTCTAGTTTAGATCCCGTGCAATATATATGCACGGTACTTATAAAATTTTATACTCCGTATTATTTATGGATTTTAAATTGACAATTCGCATATTTTTTATGTTTCTCATCATTGTCTTTTGTTTTGAGCAATAAAATTAAAATTGGAAAAGTTATGAAATGAATATTTTAATAAAAGTTTCTTTTTATCGAGAAATTAATGATATTATTTTTAGATTTTTTTTTTACTATTAACATTTTTTGTACAACTTCTTATCATTAAAAGTCAATAAATTTTCATTGTACAATTATTTAAAAAAAGTATATAACTTTTTTTTATTATATAGATGAAGATAAATTTATGCAGAATGTAAAATATGGAATGTTTTAAATATTACATTTAAAGATTGTGTCATCCATACTCACCATACCTATAATATATGCTAAAAATACTAAGCTTCATTTTAGGAAATATGATTTAGACGGAAAAAATGAGAGTTTGACCTATTCTTTTAGCAAATAGGGCATTAATTAATGTTACTCTATATGATCCTAAAATAATTTTATGATAAAACCGTGTCATACGGATATCGGACGCAACTAAAAAGCACGAGTGCACAAGTGAATAGGTTACACGTAAGTAAAGGAAGGCCACAGAGAAGAGTCCCAAGTCCGATGCTGAAATATGCGCCACAAGAACACAAATCCAACGTCCCATCTTCACTTAACCAATGAAGCCGACGACGACGTATCACTTCCAGAGTCATCCAAATACGCTCTTCCTCTACCCTCATATCCCCACTTGTGAAATCACTTAAATACCCCTTCCAACTTGTACACTATTATATATGTCTAACCTAAGACCTATCAAACAAATCCTTTGGTTCAGTTTCAGCTTGAGTTAAACGGGTTTGATTTTTCTAAAGTTGACCATAGTTCGACATAGTTTTATTCTGTCGCGTTTATTTTGATTGACCACTTTAGTTTCGACTTCGGTTTAATTCCCTCGCGTTCATTTCGATTGGCCACCGTAATCGATTTGTCTTATTTCGAGTTGAGTACGAATCCAATCAGGCAAAATTAACTCACATGAGATTCGAGTGGTAATATAAAATAACTTCATTCATTAAAATTTTTAACCCAAATACAATAAGCTTTATTCAATAAATTTGGTAACTCCTAAAGTGGGAATTTATTCTCGTGACAAAATACGCTCCCGTTTGAGTAAATTAATATGGTTTTTCGTTCGGTAATGTTTCAAGTCCAGGTATATTAAACTTTCGATTCAAATTGAACTAGGTTTCAGCTATTATTTAGGTCGTGACTCGGGGTATACCTAGATCTGGCAAAATTTATCCGAACCGAATGACCCAACCCGACACCCGAACTCAAGATCCCGAATGTTGATTGTTGCAAACTGATTATTATCCATAAATAAATTGTGTGCTGATTTTCGCAGTAAATTTTACTCCTCGCAGTACACTGTTGACAATTATACCCTTTTCATTTCCCCCTCTCATCCTCTCTCAAATTTCTCTCTAATGTATTCTCTCTAATTTCACATGTACTACATTGATAAATTATTTTTACAAATACATATAGTACATTGATAAACGTAGTGACTTGATTTACGTTTTCCCATTCGACCTAATTCAATGTGAAAAATGTTGCATCTTGTCGATCAAATAGAACACCCTCAACAAACCTAGAGTGTGTTTGGATTGAGGGGTTTGGAGGGAAAAGAAAGGGAGGAAGAGTAGGGGATATAAAATCTCTTGTTTGGATAGCAAATAAAGGGTGGAGGGAAATGGAGGGGGAGAGATTTGGAGGGATCTATTTCCCCTCCTCAAAGGCAAATCAAAATCTCTCCACAAGAGGCAAGATTTGGAAGGAAATTGTATCCAAACACCTAAATCCCATTAGCCCTCCCCTTCCCTTCTCTTCCGTCCTTCCCTCTCCCCTCCCTTTCCCTCCACTTTTTCTATCCAAACACACCCTTAGTTTCCATTAATGAGATTGAACAAGAATACAATGCCACGTTGTTGTGAAATTTGGCATTCCTTAGAAAGATAAAGGTTTGTGAAAGTGATTACTTCGTATTAACAATATACTCATAGGCTATAAACAGTAATATGAACTTTGAGGCGGTCGTACTGACAGATTAGGTCAAGTCAGAACTTTTTAATAACAAATACTCCAGGCAATAGTCAATTTGGTTATTAACAATGAATTAATGAATTAAATACTTGTTCTATACTCGAATAATCATTCATAATTGAAGATTTTGAACAAGGTTGAAGGAAATTAAGGATTTAATAATAGAGAGAAGGTTAAGAGAATTAGGTTTGATGTTTTTTTAGTCAAGGGTAAACAAATGAAAAATTTTGTACAAAAAGTACTGTAATGAATAAAAGAAAATAAATTTAAATTTCGTAAATTAATTATAGTTAACCTGAAAATGACCGAACTCGAAGTAACTAGTTCGACCCCAACAATCGTAAACTCGAAATTGACCCACTTAGACCCAACCCAATTGGACCCATTTGAAATGTGTAGTACACACCACAACACTGTCTACGCCATACCAACTCCAAGGACATAACTGTATTTTCATGCATCTTAACACCATATTAAAATATTGTTATTTACCTTTAACATCTCATATCCTCATCATTTGCTATTTCCACTTCATTTCAACTCAACAAAAAGAAAAAAGAAAAAGAAAATTCCTTCGTAAATAATTAACTCAATTTGCCTTTCTTCTCTTCAACGCGTTTCATTCAATTATTTTCATTTGGGAATTAGGGTTTTCCGAATTCGATTCTTCATCTTCTCAGGTATACTGCTCAATATTCTCATTTTTTTTCGATTAATTCTCTCATTTTCAAATTGGGTAAATTGTTGATGATAAAATCTTACGAATTTGTGTGTTAGATTGCGATGGAGGCCACAGCTATGCTTAGATTGCCAATTAGTATCGCAAGTTCGAACAAATTTGCATCAAGACCTTCAATTTCAGTTTGTAATGGTAACAATTTGGTTCGATTAAGTGCTAATTATCGCTTATCTAAGGTGTGTTTTCTTAACTTTTCTAGGTTTTTGTTTTGTTTGATTTTATTGTTGTTAGATCTATGTAGTTTTAGCTTTGTATATGAATGAATGAGTATGTGATTGTGTTGAATTGATGCTCGATGAACTTCTTAATAAGTAAGAATTTGCCATTTTTGTTTATTTCATTTTAATTCGAAGATAATGAATTTTGAGTTGTGTTAAGCTTTGTTGGAAGTGAAAAATGTATTATCCAGAGCCTGTTTGTCAAAATGTCCTGTTCGAGATTGTATTTGTGAGATTTTGGGGTTGAGTTTGGTGAGAATTTAGCGTTTTGGGAGTTTTGGTCGGAAATTTTGTGAGGGGTGCCGAGTATTTTCACCTTTTTGGAAGCGTGTTTGTTAGTTGGTGATTGCGAGGGAGGTGAAATGTAAATGAAAAAAGAATTTTAGCCAGAAACTTGCATGGTTCTTGCGCTTAGGAAGAGATTTAATTATCTTATGGGGGAATTCTGAGATTTGGTGAAATTCAAATAGATGTAATATTTCCCCTTCATTTACATGAGCTCGGGAATAAGTTATTATAGTTCAGCTTTGACTGATTAAATGTCATCATATATGTTGAGCAGTTTTGTTGATGGACAACTGTATGTGGGAGTGTGGGACTAAAGGGAACTGATGTAAAGCTTAATTTTGAGAAAATCTGAATGGAAATCTCTTTGTTTGGGATGTTTCACACAATATTACTCGTAGTTATCGGACTTTAGAACTATTGCTCAGTCATGTGCTGTAGCCAGCTTCTGATTGTTTGGAAGGAGGAAAACCGTCCTGTGAGCCTGTAGAAGTCAGACTATAATGTTCTTAAGCAAATTATAGATGTTAGTAGCTTCCATGTATGTTGGTGATCAGCTTTTTATTTTATTTGACTTGAGGACCTGGTGGCAGTGGCGTTTCTAGGACTCCAATAATGGGGGTTCGAGTTTTGACGTGTACTTTTTCCACGAAATATTTATATTTCACTTTTAACAAAATAAAAATTTCTATTACGTTCATAAAAGACAATGTTAAAAGTGATAAAATATCTATTTGATGACTTGAGTTAAAAAAAATATGAACAATGTTTTGTAATGAAGATGGTAGTAGATTATTATCAATGAATAATAGCATCATAACTTATTTTCTTAAATCAATTAAAAAGGAAGAAAATAGTTTTATACATTTATAGGAAGCGGATAATAAAATGAAATGAATAGTGCAAAAATATGAAAAAGAACAAATAAGAGAGAAAAATGGAAAAAAATGCATGCAGGGGGTAATCGAACCCCCAACCTTCGGAATAAACTACTTGTTTCTAACCACCAGACCAAGTTACTTCAAATGCATATTACTTGACATATATTTTACATATATTTTCCAATGGGGGTTCAATTGAACCCCATGAACCCCCATTGGAAACGCCACTGCCTGGTGGTGCCGGATTTTGCATTTTAAGTGGTGAACAGGGGATCTTGAAATGATCTTCTTTATCAGGAAGCACAGTTATTAATCTTCATCTGCCTCATTTAATTGATCTACGTTGTGGACCTGTAACTTACTTAGAACATAGATGTTGATCCTTTGCATGCTGAGTAGAGTGTAAATTTGGCTAGTTGGGGATGGGTTATATGTTGTGGCCTTTAGGAGTGTACTACATCTCAGCCTACAGTACTGGCTAGTGGCTACTGAGTCTTGGCTACAAATGTCAAATGCGACTCTGAGTCGGACATGACTAAAATTTTGTCATGAAATGAAGTATCTGGAGGAAATGGGTGGAGATTATCCTATTTGAGTTTATTTTTGGTTTCCATTTGAACTTTTAGCTGTATTTAGCTACCCTGGACTTAGGCCCATGAAACTAACTTTTTTTCTCTGTTTTTGACGATATGTAGTCGGTCTCTCCATTTCATGCAAAGTTTGCGGTTGGAAGGGTGCCTCTACGGAGCAGGAAGAGCTTCATGGTTAGGGCATCATCTTCCGACTCTGAAGCACCAATTGCACCCCTTCAGCTGGAGTCGCCAGTTGGACAATTCTTGTCTCAGATTTTGGCGAGCCACCCACATCTCTTACCTGCTGCCGTAGACCAGCAGCTTGAGCAGTTGCAGACTGACCTTGAAGCTGAAAAAAATAAGGAAGACCAATCTCCTTCTGGCACTGAGTTAGTGCTATACAGGTTAGTGTTTTGTTAAACTAAAATACCCAAAATAACTTTCGTCATGGATTATACGGAATCAGTCTCTTCGTTTTACACTATGTTACTCAACTCAACTAGAAGTATCCTACATGGGTAGTGCGTCCTAATGTCGAACTTGGTTGTTTTATGAAAAATTCTCGTGTATTTGGTCTAAAATGAGGTAAGCAAGGGTCATATATATGTGGGAATCCCAATCCCAAGTGTCAGACATGGGTACTTGAGGTAGTATTATTCAAACCAATTTAATACGGAGTACAGTTTTACTTCATGCTAAATTGACTTACAAAAGTACAAATATACCCTCTAAAAGTTTGTGAGTCTCACTGTCCACCAGTCCAACCCCATTCGCTCCCTCTATTTGACCTAAATACCCTCCCTGTCCCACTCTTAAACTGATGTCATATGTTTGTTGGGTCTAAATGAAAAGAGTGAGTACTTATTTGTTGTAGGATGTTTCTGATGTTTTAATTCTGCTATCAGGAGGATTGCAGAGGTTAAAGCCAATGAAAGGAGAAAAGCATTGGAAGAAATCTTGTACACATTAGTTGTGCAGAAGTTCATGTCTGCAAATATTTCTTTAGTCCCTTCCATCACTTCACCTTCAACTCATCCAACTGGCCGTGTCGACGTATGGCCTAATGTGGATGGGAATCTAGCACAGGTTCACTCTCCGGAGTCGTATGAAATGATCGAAAACCATCTTGCTCTTATTCTCGGAAATCGGATGGAAGATTCGACTTCAATAGCACAAATCAGCAAGCTTCGGGTTGGACAAGTGTATGCTGCTTCAGTAATGTATGGTTACTTCCTCAAGCGTGTTGATCAGAGGTTTCAACTCGAGAAGGCCATGAAGGTACTTTCTGAACGGGCATCCGAGAGAGAAAATGAAGTTATTGAACAAAGTGTGGTAGAAGATGTTGGCCCACAGTCACACCCCGAGGTTTCTACATGGGCTGGTGGTGTTAGCCCAGGAGGGTTTGGGTCTGATCTAAAACCATCTCGTCTAAGAAGCTATGTGATGGGATTCGATTCTGAAACTCTTGCAAGATATGCCACAATTCGATCAAAGGAAGCGATCACAATCATTGAAAAGCACACCGAAGCATTGTTTGGGAAACCCGAGGTAGTGCTTACACGTCAGGGTACTATTGATTCGTCTAGGGATGAACTCATTAAGATCGGGTTTACCGGTTTGAAGAGGCTTGTTTTGGAGGCGGTCACATTTGGTTCCTTCTTGTGGGATGTTGAGAGCTATGTTGAAACAAGATGCCAGTTTGCACTCAGTTAAGGACTGTGTTAGACGCGTTCTACTCGAAACTAGCTTACTAGGTATTTATCCTGTATGCCATATTCTACCATTGTAAATATGTTGTGATTTTAGATTTTTTATGTATTCTTATACGGTCCCGTTTGCTTCTTGTTTTGCAAGCTTTTCTTGGTCCGATTACTCCCATTAACTCCTTAATGTACCAGCTCTTTTTTTCTTCTTTTTTGTGAATCAATGTACCAAATCCTGCGTCGTTTCCTTATTGATTCTGTATTCGGACTGCATCCGTTTTTCATATTTATATCCCGAAACAATGAGATATGGTGATCATATTTTAGAAGATCGCGTTTTCGAGTTAGAAGAGTAAAAGAGCACATTAATAGACGCCTCAACGTCTAGAATAACTTGATCACATTTGGAGGCGGTAACATTTCGTTCCAACCCATTTGTCCAACACGGATGTTTATCGTCGGCATACTGGGCTACTGGCCAGGCCATATTCCTAAACAATTTGATAACAACACATCTAAGTAAACCAAACTCGAAATAATGCATCCTCGCCTGTGCAAACCCAAATATATTGATAACAACACATCTAAGTAAACCAAACTCGAAATAATGCATCTTCGCCTGTGCAAACCCAAATATAGAGATGGGAGTGAGGTCGGGTTTGACCGTGCCTCGTGTCAACCCTCGTGTCACATTTCGTTACAATTTACCCGGCTTGGAGGTGTTTGGTTTATACTCCACGACTTGAGATCAATTCACAACAGTGATTTTACATTCTTACAGTTATTAAGAGAATGAAATCGAATATGAAGGAACATTGTCGGTCTGGATTTGCTGCAATGCATTTTTTTTGGAAGTTTTTTCAATCCAGTTACACTATCATTTGAAATCGTTCTAATTACTCCAGAATCGAAACGGATATTTTTCTAGTTTGACTGCTTTTTTTTTACATTGAATATGTACCATGAAGCTTACGCCTTGCTGTCAATGCTTAATTTGAGTTTAACTACACTAAATGTTTCGAGTTTAATTTTCCGACATTTATATGTGATTATGTGGCTATATACTCGTAAAACATTAATATTATTGTACTGTAAAATATTGGAAATACGGAATTGTATGCTATAAGTACGGGTCAATTATCAACTACTCGTATAATCGTATGTATCAAAATACTCCGTATAAAAAAAACTCGACAGTTCTAAAAAAGCCCATAACCGTTACTTCTCCGGTTCTCCCCTCTCTTGCATCCTCCGTCCTTTTCCCCCAAATCAATCAAAATCAAAATTAGGGTTTATCATCATCTCTCCAAATCAATTAAACTCCATGGATCTAATCCAATCCTACTCCCCAACCTCCAACTCCGATTCCGATTCCGACTCCGACTCCGAAACCCGAATAATCACACTCCCAACCAAATCTGCCGCCCCAAAAGTCGATGACACCGCCCTCTCTCTAATATCTTCCGACCCGACATCCTCATCCGGATCCCTAACCAAACCGCTCGACCCGACCCAACATGTGGTCTCCTACAACCCAACCTACGACCAACTGTGGGCCCCAATCTACGGTCCAGCCCACCCGTTTGCGAAAGACGGGTTAGCCCAAGGTCTTCGTAATCATAAACTCGGCTCCGTCGAAGACGCTTCCATAGCCTCGTTTCATTTCGATGAACAATACAATACTTTTCAGTCTCTCGGTTACGCCGCCGACCCGTCCGCTACTCACTTCGTCGGCGATCTTAATTCGCTTGAGACGAACCGCGGCGTCACCGTGTTTAATATCCCGCAGTCGGAACACAAGCGACGCCGCGTATTAAATAAGAGGGAAATCGATGAAGATGATGCAAATGATGAGGATAAGGATAATCCTGCCACTGACACGTGGCTGTCGAGGAACAGGAAGAGTCCGTGGGCGGGGAAGAAGGATAATGTGGGACAGGAGGAGTTGACGGAAGAGCAGAAGAAGTATGCGGAGGAACATGCTAAGAAGAAGGCTGAGGAAAGAGGGGAGAAAGTCGAAAAAGGCGAGGTTTTCGAGGAAAAGAGTATGTTTCATGGGAAAGAAGAGAGGGATTATCAAGGAAGGTCATGGATTACGCCGCCTAAAGATAAGAAAGCGGATGTTGAGCATTGTTATATTCCGAAACGGTTGGAGCATACTTGGAGTGGACATACTAAGGGTGTGAGTGCGATTCGGTTTTTTCCGAAATTTGGTCATTTGATTTTGTCAGCTGGGATGGATACTAAGGTGAAAATTTGGGATGTGTATAATTCTAGGAAGTGTATGAGGACGTATATGGGACATTCAAAGGCGGTACGAGATATTTGTTTTTCAAATGATGGGAGTAAGTTTTTGAGTGCAGGATATGATAAGAATATTAAGTATTGGGATACTGAGACGGGGAAGGTGATATCGACTTTTTCGACAGGGAAGATTCCGTATGTTGTCAAGTTAAATCCGGATGATGATAAACAGAATGTTTTGTTAGCGGGTATGAGTGATAAGAAGATTGTACAATGGGATATGAATAGTGGGGAGATCACTCAGGAGTATGATCAGCATTTAGGGGCAGTGAATACCATTACATTTGTCGATGATAATCGTCGTTTTGTAACGTCTAGTGATGATAAGAGTCTTAGGGTTTGGGAGTTTGGGATACCTGTTGTTATTAAGTATATTAGTGAGCCTCATATGCATTCCATGCCGTCTATTGCAGTGCATCCTAATAGTAATTGGTTGGCTGCTCAGAGTTTGGATAATCAGATTTTGATATATAGTACTAGGGAGAGGTTTCAGCTCAATAAGAAGAAGAGGTTTGCTGGACATATCGCGGCTGGGTATGCTTGCCAGGTTAATTTTTCACCTGATGGGCGGTTTGTTATGTCGGGAGACGGTGAGGGGAAAATGTGGTATTGGAATTGGAAGACATGTAAGGTTTTTAGGTCTATGAAGTGTCATGAGGGTGTTTGCATTGGGTGTGAGTGGCATCCATTGGAAACTAGCAAGGTCGCGACTTGTGGTTGGGACGGTTTAATCAAGTTTTGGTGAGTGGCTTATACGCTTATTTAGTTAATATGTTTGTTATTACTCTTGTTTACGTTAAATTGGTTGATTGCCTAGTATGAACATAATTGGTAATTTGTTATTGATAGATAATTCATGTTGATGTTACATTTCCGTGGTAGTCCGTCCATTCTTGCCTAGGTTTAGGTGATGCCCAGTGGCTAGCTTAAGATTTGTTGTGATGAAGTGGTGTTTGTCTTGTTAGGCTGCTTGAAGCTTGATTTGTGTGTTTTACAGCCGAAAATAAGTTGGGAAGTAAGAAACATAGCTTATGTGGTAGTTGATGCAATTAGAATTAGTAGTATCACCTAGAATTCGAAAGTATTTGATGGTCCCTTTGTTACGGATGTGCCTAGTCTATAATGGCCGTATCTGCGCCGTTTGAGTTCTAACCGTCTCTTGTTCTCGTTCTGTCATTCACCGAATTCATACCGCTTTTCCTTGTTGAGCGGTGGTTTTCAGGTGGTTGGGAATATTTCGGGTAGGTTGTGCCGTTGTGGTGGTTTTGAGGGTGGGCAAGGATTTCAGGTGGGGCCATGGAGGAGAGAGTTGAGCAGATTGGCGTTGGAGAGTAAATATCGCTGGCGATATAGACTATAGAGGCGCTGGTAATGGTGGTAACGGTGGCCGACATGGCGATGAGGAAGGTGGCAGTGGCCGGTGAGTCATGGGTGATGGGTTTGTGGGGTGGGGAGGAGATGGACTGGTGTGTGGCTGTGGAGTGAAGGGACATGATGAGTAAAGACGGGGATAGAAGTTTCAAACTACACACATTGTTGACTTTTCTTAAAAATTGACCAAAGTCAATTTGCTGTGAATTGAGTGAATGGGAGAGAGTAGGTTTTTATTAGCATTTTTTTTTTTTGACGTTGAGGTAAGGCGGAAGCCTGCCTTTGTGGTAATTGCATCACATTGTTGTATTTAAATTTTGCTTTTCACTTGCAGTGCTGTTGATGCCTTCTCAGTTAGTTTATAGGAGGTGCCTAGAATTTTATTCTTCCCGTGTAGTTAGTTAACTAGTTAGATTAACTGGCTTGTTATCTTTCTCCGCGACTAAAAGTTTCATGTAGTGTCATTTTTCCGTGTCTAAAACTTGCTTATAGTGAATAAGTGATGCCTTACAAAGACGCATAGAACATCATATTAATACATAACTATGTAAACTTTAAGGTTAACACTCTCACACATATTGGAGCCATAACTAGCCTCAAGTGCTTTCACCTATCTTGATCCTTGGTTTCCTGTTTGTGGATTAGTTTCTTCATTTTGGCATTCTATTAAGTTGTCTGCTTAACTGATGTATTTCGTATGTGTAGAAGTTTTGGGGATCCGATCAGGCTGATGACCTCTTATGTGTGACTTCTGGTGTACAGAAGTCCTGTTTGACATTAGTGTTTAAATTAACGTAGTTAGAACCTTCATGGTGTATTATACATTTTTGAGGACAAGAGGTTCTTGTGGTATTGTTATTACTCAAGGCCCTGAGTCGATTTTAGATAAGGTGTCTTCTTTTGGTGGAAGGGGTTTAACTGAGACCTGAGATTTGTTGACCTCTTTATGGGATTGTTGTTGGCGGTGTTACTTCCTGAAGAAGGATGTGTTTTGTGTTAACTTTTTGTAATAAGTTATTGACATGCGTGAGTTATAGCCCAGCGATGCCAAATTTGTGAATTTTTTTTTAATCGTCCTTTGTGGATACTAAATCACTATCTTGATTGTCGTGAAACTAATCTTTGTCATCTAAATTATTCAGGGACTAGAGACTTTAAAAACTTGAAGGGAATGACTTGTGAGTTCTGATCGATGATTGTCCCGCTTCTCACCTCAACCAAGACTTGTAAAATCATCCGAGCGTGGATGGTTCTTGTATTGAGCTATACAACATGGGAAGATTAGCATATTAAGTTTGCAAAACACTATTGTGGTGTAAATTTAAGCAGAATGTTTACAGTTTACTTCCATGTTTTTGACAGTTTTGCATTCTTCTAGTGTTTGACGTAGTTCGCGTATACAGTTGTTTAGATGAAAATGCTTGTGCTGTTCTGTAACTTGACAAAACATTACAATAGCTGTTCGAAAAACTTGCCTGTTTTCTTCTTCTGCTGCTGCTTCTTCCCCAATGACTTTGCCATAATTAATGTTTGATCATTCCGAATTTCTTGGTTTTACAAAGATGAACTTATTGAAATACGCCAAATACATAATTGTTCAGAAAATCTTCCTTCTTTTGAGTATTCAACGCTTTACGATTTGGCGTATTTGATTTCCGCCTTCAATTTGGGCTGTTCGGGAGGTCGTATTGGGTCACGTTTCCTTTTATCTTGGTTTTTCTACGTGTCCGAGGTTGCTAGTTAGTGGTTTATCGTATAACATCACCCGAAAACTCTGCATCCACTTCGATTTGAGCTGTTTATGAGTGGTTACTTTTTTATCTAAAGTGATCACACTTGAGGTCGTGACAATTTGTGACCATCGTAAGTTGCCACATTAAACCCATTTGGTTATCGTTTAATTTCTTTGTTAAACAGCATAATTAGTAGCGTTTAGATGATACGGTAGAATCTTTCTTCTTAAGAAAACCCACACACTTCATCTTCTTTCTACACACACACACACGAAAATGGAACCCAATTCAAATTCACCCCCTTTCAACCTTCCTCATATCAATTAATTAAACAACCCAGGCCATTTTCAGTTCAATTAATTGGTAATTACACTAATTAATTAATTACCCAATTTATCACACATAATTTGGTGTTGTATGTTTTAAGTTCAATTATCAAATTAATTACTGTAATTAATGGCTACAAATCAAAGTAATTTAAGTGCAAGTTCAAGCTCAAGTGCTAATACTATTACCTTATCTGATATTGAAGATGATCATACAATTGCTCAATTTTTGGCTAATCAAAATCAAAATAATCAAAATCAAAATAATAATTCAGAAAATGAAAATCATCTCGCTAGGAGGCTCTCTCATTTGGATTCTATCCCGGTTAGTAATAATTACTTGTTTTTCATTTGTTTCGGAATTTCGGATTTTTTATTTTTATTTTGTTTTGTTAATCAAGTAAATGTAATGAAAGCTTGAACCTTGTTAGTTTATTTTTTAAGGGAGTCCGAGGGCGAATACGATGCTGACGGGTTTTTGAACTCAGGTCTTATGGACATTTGCAACTTTGTTAGTTTATTATTATTTTATATAGTGAGCAAAATCACAAGAATTCTATAGGATGTTGATTATTTCTTTCTGTTTGGGGTTTGACAAGTTATAGTCTTATAGAACAAGACCATCTTATAGGGTGAGACGCTCCATTTATTGGTTATTAAACTCTCATTGATAAGGATTGTCTCGCACTGTAACACGTTCTAACACAATGAATCAATGATCATTGTTTATTTTGTAGTATTAGGTGATTTAGATCTTGGTAAGTAATAAGACCGTCTTATAGGGTGAGTTCGTTGTACAAGAATTGAGTTTGGGGATAGTCATTTTCTACTAACTTGTGAAGAGATGACTCAGAACTAATCTGATTATGTTACAGGAAAAGACCTGACTTAATTCAGTTGGGTGAAAAATACGAGTACTTCAAAAGCATCTTTGGTAATTGGTGAGATAGGGTTCGGTGAATTTTGGCTGATTCTTCCCCAATTGAACAATCTTCTGATGGAATGATATTGACTTTCAGTATATTTTTCCTAGCTTAAATACGGCATTATACAAAGATAGTGGTGTAACAAAAGATAGTTAATTTGTGCACGAATGCATTTTAGATATCGCGTACTCTAGTTCACATAAAAATGCGCAGCCTTTTTTTTACATGCTTATGCTGTTATCGCACTCTCATAGCGATCATACAAAGTGAAAGTGTGGACAAAGTTGTGATCTCTTTTTTTGTTCTTTTTTTTTTATAAGTACATAAGTTGGAGACTTCGTTTTGGGGGTTCCATTAATTGGTCGGTAAGGGAAATAGAAGGAATGGATATTAGAAGATCCACTGTCCTCCTCCTATCTCTCCCTCCGCTCCCTTCTCTAAATATTCTACCCAAACAATGCATAAATCAGTGCTAAAAGTTTATCAGTCCAATATTTTCCTTGAGACAACGTTAGCTCATGAGTAAGTAACAATCGCCAGCTGCATTTTATTTATTTAACAACACAGTGCGGTTAGAAGAAAACGGGGTCTTAATTTCGTCTTACTGTTACTGGCTGTTAACTGATTGTGTCATGGTCTGGACTTTACTGTTTCATGTCAGCTAACAAGAGACTCACCTTATGTTTTGAACCATAAAATTCTACATTCTAGTTGTCCGAGCACTCTGGATTGCAATGCCCCTCTCTGTTACCGAGCTCCAAATTGCTTTTTATACTCGTATAGTTTTGACTTTTTACTTTTGTTTTTTCTGTGTGCAGCACACTCCTCGAGTCATCAATGATATACCTAATCCAAATGATGCAACGTTTGACCACAATCGGCTAGCAGAAAGGTTGTACTTAACAGTGTGTGGAATCATATTTTTTAGTTTAGAGATGCATGACCTCAGTGGTGTTAAGATGTATACGGAGTATCATCTTTTGACTTAGCTGTTTTAGCAACAATATGTGTGGAAAAAAGTAGAGAAAGAAAAATCTATGCAGCTGGAGTAACCATACACCTCATCCCCTGTAAAGGGGTGGGAAGTAAAACAAAAGTGATGGTGCTTCAAGCAAAAGTTGAACAAAATCACTGAAATTGTGCTGTACTCCCCGCTTCAAGGTGGAACTTGACATATTTGCAACCCATATATAAATGGCATTCTCATGTGCTCTGGTATGGAAACAGTCACATTACGTAATGAGCTCCTTAGAAAAATTCCGCTATTCCAGGCCACCATCATATTTTTTGTTGTATAATGCCCCGTTAAAAACTCCAATATTTCAGCTGCAAATCTGCAATGCTGCATCTTCCAACATGTAAATTATTGCTGTTACTGATATGACCGCCACTTAATGTGTATTTTGCCGATACCGTAATTTGATACACGACAATAGCCCATGTAAGCCACACTTACATATGCACACACATGTTCTTAGGCAGTTTCGTTTCTAGGAATAATTTGGTATAGCACCTACACACCTGCTCTGAGGCAATGACGGATCTAGTACGGTCCCTTTCATTTGCACACATATTAGGGTTGCTTTTGATTGATAGGTCACAACTTTCAAGTGCTGTCGATGTTTTGGATCTTTTGTTTATTTTTCTAGAGAATCTGGCAAGTTTTCTGTGCGTGCTGTTTGATGGAAGGGAGAGATTATTCTTGTGAGTTTCTTGTCTGGTTCAGAGTGGTTGTTACATGTAGAGTTTATCCTATTATATGATCTCAGGCTGCTGAATGTTTCCTTGGATGTCCCTGGGTCATGAGATTTCCCACTTGAAAATCTTCTTAATAGAATTTTGTTCTTTTTTTTTTTATATAATGTGACAAACAAACTTTTTCATTTTTTTTATTCTTGCAAGTTGTGGACTCCTGTCTATGAGACTTCTTTTATCTTATAGAAAGCAATGTTTAGATCATCCTGTACGCCTGCTAGACAGTGACATTCAATGATACTCATAATTCAGTGTAGCAAAATTTTCACTTCGTTATTCTGTTGGCATATGTTATTTATCTATTATATTTGTAGGGTAGTCTAGTACATATATATTTCAATGCTTCTTTTAATCAGTTGCGTTTCTTCCAAATCAGATTGACTACATACGGTTTGGCCGAACTACAGATCGAGGGAGATGGAAATTGCCAGGTTAGGGATCGTAGGTGCATATTTTCTGAACCGTTCACTTGTTTTTTTTTTTTTGGAAATATCTTGGGTTTTTCTCTCTCCATGTATAATTTAGCTCCAGAGTACTCCAATTTCTCTTTCTTACCCCACCTACGCAGCCACTAGTTAGAGGTGAGTCGACGCCATCGTAGTAAAAGAAAATGAACAAAATTTATCTGACCAAAGATAGTCAAATAATATTGTCCATATTTTATTTTGCGGTCAACACCTTTCGACTTTGACTGTTATATTCGCCAAAATATGTGTAGAGATGCAAGGTAAAATTTGTCTAGTGATAACAGAGTCATATTTAACTTGGAGGATGATTGATATGCTAAACCCACCTGAAAATAAAACTGAAGAAAGTTGCAGAAGAATATCCAAAAAGCTCTAACTTGAAAAGTCTTGTTTAGTCCTGAGATGGATATCCAGAAAAACCGTTAGCTTCCCGCGCCAAAGGCGAAAAAATTAGGAAGAAAAGAATGATAATGGAGAAGGGTGACGATGGTGGTGTATGCCTTATGTGGAGAAGAAAGTGTTTCATGATCTTCAGTTTTGAATCTTCTCTATCGCATTGTAGTAACGTTATAATATCACCTGGAAGCTAAGCGATGAATGGTACTGTATTTGGGAGTGTAAGACTTTCCTTTCTTCTAAAGGTGGTGGATTTTTACTCACTCTTTGTTCTGTGCTTAGCTTTGATCTGGAGAATTTCTAATTGCAGATCCCAACTGTTCCTATGTTATCTTTCAGCTTTAGCTATTAGTGCATTACAACAACAACAACATCAGAGCCTTAATCCCAAAATGGTTTGGGGTCGGCTGACATGAATTATCCTTTAGAACCGTCCATGGGTGAACGCACACCTCAAAATGCGAAAATATAGAAAAGGAAAAGTGAAAAACAAAAGGGGAGTGAAACATAATACAAAAGCCAAGGTAGCCTTATAGGTTTTAAAATCTAAGTCCGGATTTCTTTTATAAAACTTAGAATTTAAATCGAGAATAAAGATTAAAACGATTTTGAAAACCGAATTAAAACTTAAGGGTCCGGAATACCTTAAAAGTGAAACTAGTATTAATATATAAAAAATTGTTGGTAAAGACTTGTGCTATTAGTGCATTCTCTGAAATTTTTCATTTGAGCTTCCACAAGTCAGCGAATAGTTAGATGGGAAATGCTTTCAAATTATTTCAGACAGACTAAGCATTTGTCTTAGGTGCATTGCATTTTTTTTTCAGAATAGCTCATCGTTCAGATTATATTTAGATACAAATATATAATTCTAGTTTCTCTCTAGTCTAATGTCATAATTGCTTTCATTGCTCTTTGTTGATTTCTTCCTTGATACCATTCTTATTTTCTTATAATAAGAAGTTGAGAACAATAATTGTAAAGGAAGCAAATTTAGAGACAGTTTCCTAGTATCTGACAAACTGCTATATATGCTTCACAGTTTCGAGCATTAGCAGATCAGTTGTTCCACAATCCAGACTATCATCGGCATGTGAGAAAGCAGGTTGTGAAACAGGTTAGCAATGCGAGTTTAAATGAGATTAAGTAGATGCAAGCAAATATCACATGAATGCTAACACCATATTAGATAAAAAAATCAACAAGACAGCTTTTGATGCAATGTACACTGCACACTGGTGAGTGGTGACTAATCTGTTGTTTCTGTAGTCACTTAGATAAAGATGTGTTTCTTAAGATTAGAAACACTTGATTCCTTGGAGAAACCTTTTGAATATAGTATGTTTAGAACATGTTTGTAATAGTCTTCTGGACTATTCTACAACTGCCCGTGGGAATGTGGGATAGTTTCGTAGTTCTTACACGGCTAGTGTGATGTGAATGATTTATATAAGCCTAAGGTAACATCCCTAATATCTCTTCCGATGGGTTAAAGTGTTAAACAGTAATTAGGAAGTATTACCAACAACAATTTCCAACAGTTCTGTTCAAATTGACTTATCAACAATCATTTAGATCTGCTTCTGATGCTCTTAAACCAAACCCCCTGGCACTGTAGCTTCAAATTGACAACGAGACATATAAAGGGAACTGTGTGCTTGGGAGTTTAGACATCAATAAAAGATAGCGTCTTCCTTGTCTTTATATTTGTCCTTGCATTTGATTTTCAGCTAAAGAACTTTAGAAAGCTTTATGAAAGCTATGTGCCAATGAAGTATGGGGATTACTTGAAAAAGATGAAAAGGTTGAACCACTGTGCTCATGTGAGTTTTTTTTAGTTATGCTGGAAAGTGTGACTATATTCCTGATTATTCATATCACACAAATTCATTTGCAGAAATGGGGAATGGGGAGACCATGTCACCTTGCAAGCAGCTGCAGATCGAGTAAGTAACATTGGGGGCTTGTTCTGTATGTTTACTTTTCTAGTAGTTTGCTTGTTTCTGGAACACATTTATCATGTGGCAAACAGATATTTGTGATTTGATCTGGAAGAATGGGTAACTGCCGGGTTGTTTAATGCTATTTTTGCTACAAACCAAATGTATCAAGTGGTATATGTAGAAGTTTGTGGGACACTGGCTTGTGGACTTTCTATCTATGGACTTTGAAGCTGTTTCAACACTTTCAACCTGTTTAATAGAATAGTCAACTATGAGCTAGCAAGGGATACATTCTAATTGACGGGATAATTGACGAGAGCTAGATCGCATTACTGTAATCAAAGATAATACATAACAAATCCTAACAAGTAGATGCATATTTGGTAATCTTGATGTTGTTCATTGATGAAACAGGTGGTTTTATCTGCGTGAGACATCATCATTTACATCTAATTATTTTCCAGTAGCCGACATGAACATCAAAGGTTTATAAAGAATGAGGGCTTTCTAGAGCAAGACAAATTATGAGGCTGTATAATAGTGAAGGCTATTATAGAACATTTTTCTTTTTTACCTTATAACGAGTTTGGTGTGTCATAGATTAGGAGTTCCTTAAGGAAGAGGAAAAAGATGTCCGACACAAATGCGTTGCATCGTTTGAAGGAGACCCTAGAAATTATGTTTGCATTGGTCTATGGAAAAATAAGTAATTTTTATCTTTGTGAGTGTACTTTTTCTTTTCGTAAATGTTACCGTCACTACTATTTTAATTATCGGCCATCCTGCATAATACAGTTTTCATAGCTAACGGTACTGACTAATTGTTTCCTTCGTTTAAATTCTTCCGTTCTTGTAACCCTTCTATTTCTAGTTTTTAGTTCATTTTTCGGTGAGATCGCAGTCATTAATACTGGAATGAGAAGCAAAGTTTTATTAGGATGGAGTCCATTGGTTATATTATCAGATTAAAAATTTCCTGTGACGCAGCTTGTTTTTTTTTTTTGAATAGATTTTTTTGCTGTTGTTCTCGTAATATTATACATACTCTTTCAGTCCCTTGTTGCTGTTTTGCAGTTTGAAGCTAAAATTTGCCTGGTGACCTCTTTTCGAGAGACTTATTATATTGAGATCTTGCCCTATGACAAGAAATTCTCTAAAGGTAAACAAACATCTCTTTATTGTAGCCTTGTTTTCTTTTATACGCTCTATTTTGTCGTCTCTCCATTCAGTCTGAAATAAGTTCAATTGAACACTTGTTTAGTTTACGTAATCTCTATGTTTAAACACAAAGACTTGTTGTATCAAATGATCTCAATGAATTTCACGTAATGATGGTACATAATCCGTTTCCTTGTTGTATTTCACTTTGATGCTAATTTTGTTGATGTTCCCTCACGTAAAACTGATCATCAATTCTTCTTTGTTGTTTCTCGACGTTGCTGCGTGTTAGTGTCGTTTGGACAAATAGTGAACATGATCTTGCTTGCACCTTTATAGTAGATGTTGCTATTGATGTTTCTCATAAACAATTGCTATAAAAATGTATGTTCCTGCTAGTAATAATCTTAATTTAGCATCTGTATAATGTTTTTTGAATTCCGCTATTCGCCATGTAATTACAACTTCATTTACCAGGAGATAATGTCTCAGGCAGCTTACATCGACGCATTTGATGTTTTTCATAAACCTTTCTATAAAATTCTGTTTCCTGCTAGAAATAATCTGGATTTAGCATCTTTCCAATGTATTTTGAGTTCCGCTATTCGCCATGTAATTTCTCTATCGTTCTACTGTTAGTCTCATACTCTCATGACATCTCCATCGCGTACCTCCCATGTTTGAAAGAGTTGAATGGTATTTTAGTTGATATGTTAAGCTAACATGCCACAAATCCACCTGCCTCAGGCAGTTTCCGATTTGCTTTCCTGTATTTACTTGTTGCTGCACCCATCTTACAATTATTTTAATTTGTTCAGAGATTTGGCTGAGCTTCTGGAGTGAAGTGCACTATAATTCATTGTATGATAGTGGAGGTAACGAGTGATTTTTAATTATATTTTTCCTCAGCTTTATTCTTTCCTCATGTGGCTGCTAACTCCGATTTTATTTGTTATGTTGCATCAGACGTCCCGACTAGATTACCCAGGAAAAAGCATTGGCTGTTTTAGTGGCTTTTGGACCATGGACGGTGCTGGCCCTAAATTGACCAGATCCCATTGTAAAGATGCGCGTATACAAGGTCACCTTGGTCGTTCCCGGAGCATTGGTTTGAGCCTGGGTTTCTGTACTTGAATAGATGGTTACCCTTTAAAAGGTGTACATTTAGAAAATGTAAATATGTATTACATCTATGAATTTCTCGTATGTCAATCAATTGCATTATATATTAATTCCATAATCGACTAAAGATTCTCGTGCATAGTTCACTGGTTATGATTCATTGGGATAAAACTATGCTTAAAAGGTTGTGTGAGTTTTGATATGCTTGAAACTCAACTTGTTGCACATAATTACCTCTTGAACGACCCTGTTAATATACGGTGTAGATCCGGATGATTGATGGAAGAAACACCAAACATACCCCAAACTTCTCACACCCACTGTCCCGGCTGATGGAAATAGATCGACTGCCGGAGATATTCATGTTACTTTGTCTGCACTGGTTTGTACACGAATGCAGGTGAATTATACTGAGTACTCAGTAAATTATAGACCACTTCAAATCTTAGTTTTCGAGAAAGATAATCAACTCCGCAGGTACCTCTTGGACAAAAGGGCCATTCATTAAACCGCTACAATACATCCAATTAACAGGATTGGCAACGGTTAATCAAACCATGTTACACCAAGGGTTCCAACCGTTTTTAAACTACACTTACCTTACCGAACAAAACTATGGATCATGTGAACTAAACAAAGGAATATGGTTACAATCAAATTTACAAGAATTAAATACAAACATCGAAACGCCACATAAAACAGATGCATTTCTCCCTGCTCCAGCTCAATCAACTATAAAACTCGATATACATTGTTCTTACAAAGTTGCAAAATTCAATTTAGCCAAGACTTGCAATCGTCTTATATACGTGACCTAACATATCATCACTACCTAATAAATGGAGTAAGCCAGGTTAGATACGGAAGGCTCAGTTTGGGTACTGGGGTCAATTAGGGTCGGATTGAGTCGCTTTGGGTTGGGGTATGTTTTGGGTAAGCTATTATCGAATTAAGCAGAGGGGTAAGACGCCATTTGGGGCAAAGCAAAATCCAGAATGAATCAAGGTCATCCAAATCTCGAGTCATATTCATGTTTGCTTTTTTTTTTTTTTGGTTGGGTTAATTCGGCAGGTTCTATTTTGTCAGGTCTACAAGCATCCAATGTGCTGAAAGTCGTCAAGAGATTGAGGAGTAACCTAACCTTGTATCGTCTAAGAACTCACTTCTGTACTGTAGAAAGATTCATCCCCATTAAGACCGTAGATGTGTTCTTCTTTCACATCGTCCCACTTGAAAACTTCATGAACAAATTTGAATGCCTCATCAACTGAGGAACGCTCAAGCGCTTTCGTCGGCCAAACATATAATTTCTGACCTTTAATGTCGGCATAAAGTTCCTTAAATTTGACTGCCACGTAGTAATATGCTTGTTGTGCAAGTGACTGATTGCTTCCTTGGGGATTAACAGGGCAGAAGTCTTGGAACCAGTTGCAAGTAGTCAAAGGCACTTTGCTTATCTTTTCTTCGAAAGCATCGTATTTGTTCAATAGTAACACAAAGGGGATGTCTCTAAGTGAAGGGTGTTTCAGCAGGCTCTCGAACATTTGCCTGCTTGCCAACATTTTATTGCTCAAAGAGTCTATACCGTTTTCCCATAATACGTCGTAGTCACTCAAAGCTACGCAGTATATCACTGCTCTAACATCTTCAAACATTTCGAGCCATTTGAATCCATCTTGTAGACCACTAGATCTAATACGAATTAGTTGGTACCTATATCAGAAAACAGAAGAAACAGGGACCATTATACAGCTAGAAGTAAGCAACAACAGGAGAGCCTTACTCCAAAATTGACTCAGGATCGGCTTACGTGAATCATTATTTGAACCGTTGATGGCAGACAAGATAAATAAAAGAATATAGACAAATAGGAAAGATAGTAAAAAAACGAAATGAAAACACGATAAACAGTCAATATACAAATAAAGCTAAAAAATCGGTTGATAGCAATGTGGAATCACACTGACAAAAATACAGAAAGAAAAATGTGAGGACAAGGAAAATTACTTTGTTAATGGAGGTGGATAGTCATGATTCTCACTGTAAGCGATCGACAAGGGACTTCTACTATCAAGTAAAAACTCCACAGATGCAAGACCATTGCTCTGAGTGACCCCTTCAGCATATAGGACATCCTTCTCCGATGGCTCATAATCATTGCTAGAAATTTCAATAACCTGTGAAAATGAGGATGAGAATACTGGAGCCAAGATGTATTGAAACTTGCAAACAAATTTCGGCAAATTTTCCACTAGCATACCAGCAGCAGAAGAAATGAGAGTATACAGGATCCAAGACACCCGATATATGTCTGAAAAGGCCTATTTGGGAAAATTCCCATCTCACATACCATTCCAACTTCCCCGCGATAGAACAAAGGGAAAGCAAGACTGCAATACCTACGAATCCTCGTAAGAAAGCAGTCTGCAAAGGATGGCAACAAGGGGACGAATAATAAAATGGAGGTTTGACGACAAAATAATGCGGGTAAGCATAATACATGCTCACATGCCCAAAGAGCAACCCAGCCTTAATCGTGTGCAAATCGGTGAAGGCACTGTGACAATCAGACCCTAGTCCCATACTGACTAGTGGCTACTGCACACCAACTATTAGGAGTATTGTAGATTAATTGTTCTAGAGAAGGTAAAATTTTGCCTTAGGTTAAAATTTCAATGTGTGAATTGCCGTCCTTTCCTCTTCCTTTCAAATATTTTTTTTTCCAGATTCCTATACCGATGCTATTATAAAATTGACGTGTCTTTACCACTAAAACTTCTTACACCATATGGAAATGAATCCAATCATGAGTCACAAATCAAACAAGACGATCATCACAGCAGACACTAGGTTATTGATATCACTAATTTTTTAGCTAGCATAACCTTCTATTTTCACAAATCAACAGTTCAAACTATCACGAGTAGCTAAATGAAACTCTCAAGTCTCTAAGTACAATTCAGATAGCATAACTGTCATTGCCACAAGTGGACCCGGGATTTTACAGATATCAGCTGTAAATAAATTAGTAGAATAGAAAAGTAGAGGTACTGCTAATATCAGATTGCAGTCATCGCTTACCCGATCTAAGAAATATTTTGTAGTATCCGGAAGAAAACTCAATTCTTCTTTTCTCTTGTAAGTTTCTTGAATGGCGGGGTCTTTCCAAAGCTCTTCAACAAGAGGTGAATACTCTCGTGTCGCAGCTGGAAAGAATGCATCCATGTCTCCAGTGGCCATAATTTGTAGCAACCAATCTGCATGCTTCTTAAGCCGCTGGTTGATAGAATAGATACAGTGGTTCCTCCCGTCAACTGACATGTTACCTGTACATGAATAAGCATCGTCGATTTCTAAGGTTTGAAAAATTGCATGAATGAAAAAAACATCACAGTGAGACCATGATTCTAACTAAGAAAGCAGCCAAAGAAAAGAAAATGGTATCACACTGTACTACTATGACAAGGATTGTTCAGGAGGCCCCAAAAGCATGCCTCAGTAGGCTCTACAAAACACTAATCTCTCATTTAATGAGGAAAGCTTCTAAGAATGAACAATCCACTATTGTAGTAGCGGGTGTACGGTGTACCTACACCCAGAAATTCACAAATAATAAGTTAAGTTTAATTGAAACAAGTATGATCATGTGAAGTGCATATGCAGATTCACAGTTCAAAAATGTTTTAGTGTGTCACGCGCTCACGCCCACGTGAACACTTGATTATGACAGAGGACAACAACAAAATTAATTATATTGAAACGAAGTTAGAATTATGTGACCATATGACCAAAAGGGTAAAAATACATTGCATATCCATTAAAATACCCAGGTGCATAATCATTATAAAGTTCCCTAGTTAATTCTCACTCGATAAAAGGATGTTGCTTGTTCATTGCAACTCAAATTTCACAACTAGATTATGTTGTTATTTTAGGCCATACGAAGTTGCCTTTCTTTTAGACAACCAGATTATATGACAATTGACAAGAGTTTGACTGGATTACAGTAGAAAAAAATTCGGAGTAAAAAAATCTTATATATAGTTTGTCAACAATATTACATAAAAATAGACAGGATAAGATATGAAAGAGGAGAAACAGCCTCCACCATAGTGAGGTGTAGCACCAGAAGAAATTACAAGCCTCGGACAATAACGATGACTGAATTTGGATTGAACCATGACAGTGGTCTCATCTCACGTAATCTTTTACACACCTCATGAAGCACACATGTAGACATAGAGAGAACATGAGTTCTTAAGTTTTGTGCTTAGAATAACTAGAAATGATGTGCATCAAGATGCTCTTCTAAGAAACAACAAAGAGTGCATTCAGTCGCCAGTAGATACACTATTGATTCCAAAATAGAGAAATAAATAACAAGATATGTCACAAAAAAAACTGAATCTGCTAATAATTCAGTTACTTTCCTAATCATTTAACCATACTTCAAACTCTTCCATTCAGTTGCTGAATACATGGCTCTGCTTGTTCAAAGCAAAACCCATTATTACTACTTATGGAATTCATTAGTAAAACTAGAAGTTAGAACCAGGAATACCAAAGAAGCAAAAAAACAAAGACCAAATGTAAAACACAGCTACTAACAGATTTCCAATGACCAAATGTAAAACACAGCTACTAACAGATTTCCAATTACCAGAAACACGGCTACTAAGAGATCACTCCATCGAGTAAGTCACATGTGCCACTTGGGCAAGTAAATCTCATGCACACTTTGTTACGAGCATGTGGACCTCTAATGGCAGCCATTTGACAACCATATCCGATAGGTGGTCATACTCAATCACAGGAGACTTGATGAAGACATGAAAATATAGCATGCCCTCTGTGACTCATACGGAGTACTTGGCAAGCATTCAGCATATATGACTATGACCTTAGAATGCACTGTACACCTGCTAAATAATTCATGTTTTGGCTAAGAATGTGGTGCCCATTGTCAAAACCCATGTCCAAGTTTCTTTGTGCAATAACTGAAAATAGAACGGGGAAAAATGAATTGTTTGCCAGCATTGCTGGAGAGGACGCAGAATCCAAATTCATGATAAGACGAAACCCATAGATTTTCCCTACAAAGAAAACATGAAAAAAAACTCTAGTCTGCAGGACTCCAGACTAAAAGTCATGTTGATAAGGTACACAAAAGTCCAAAAAGGAACAAAAACATGCAATGGAGTGCAGACATTAGAACATTGCTAAATAAGCTCATACATACACAAAAGAAAACAATCATCCTAGTACATTAAAATACGCAATATCAAAAAGTATGTACATCCCATAACAAGAATGATGCTACAACTTGCAACCAAGTGTGTTTCTCATGTACCCTAACAAAGTACTGGTGGCCAGAAACCTTGAGTGACTTGGTGACTAAAATTATACACAATGCAGCATAAAAAAATATTAGACAAAAGACTTCGGAAAAAAAACCTGGGTGAAACTCTGGATCAGTTGCGGCACCATCTTCGGTGTCTTTCTCCTTATCTAGAGCCTCGTCTTCAAATTTCTCTCTTCCCTCTAGGAGAACACCAAGATATTTGTATAAATTACTCTGTATCTTAAGCTTGATGTTTTGCAGCTCTTCTGGTGTATACATATTCCCATATAAAAACTTAACCTGATTATGTCAAAGAAGCATAAAAACAGGAGAAGTTTTAGCCAAACAGAAGGCTCACACAATTTACATTATTATTATTATTATTATTATGCTACTTATGCTGTCATTTATTAAACCAAACATTACTAGACGTTGATTAAATATCGAGTGTTATCCTAGTTTTGTACATTTCTCCCTCTCTAGTTAGACATTTCCCTGCACTTGCTAGTTTCTATTTGAGCTTATCTCTGTCCGTTTATCACATTAATTAATTCTCTATACGCTCAAAGTTTACTAACTTCTTAATCAATATTCCTCGTATCAAAGCCTTCAAATTCTTAACAATTGATATAAGAAAGGCTAGAGGTTGTATATTTTGTGTCCAATATTGACCTGGTTTCAAAAATAATTGTAAAAGCCCGCAAACTGAGACTCTATAGACTCCGGCGTTATCAAGTAACTATAATTGATATTATTAATTCAACTAGAACTATCGCGAAGCTGGGTAATGGAAACTATAGCATGTGAGTGGCACACATTATGCAATTTTATCTCTTAGGGTGAAATCTCTAGTGTATCATTGGCGGTGGTCGAACTGTCAGACAAACCAGAGGAGAACTCAGATAGTGAAAGATCCCCTGCTAACAACCAGTCTAAAAGCGATAAAGTGCGGTCATGGTGATCTCTAAAACATTCACAAAATGGAAGCATTTTGGTATCCCTACCCTAATCCAATACCAGCACAGCAGCACAAATTGTCTATCTGCTAGCAGCTCTTTGGTTGTAGTGCAGACGATAAAATCGGGTAAAGAGGACATGGATTTGAGGCAGCAGACAGTTTCAGGTTGGGAATTGATAGTTCTGCTTGTATGGAATAATCAAACGCACCTCTCATGGTCCTCAGACCAAAAGATCACTGTTAGTTTCCCCCGGTCTGCTCAAGCCAGGAAATTGTGGTAGATAAGAACCACTTATAGTCTACACTCCACACCTCTATGGACCACAACCGTGAACTGTCAGCCTAAATGGACAATGAGAGAATAGAAGCACGAAAAATAGCTGGTTAAAGTGTTAAACCAGCCTAAACTCTAAATCGCATAGAAACCTGTTTCCAAAGTGCCTCCAGAAAACAAATTACAAAAAAAAATTTTCGAAGAGCAGTATTATACCAATGGAAAGTATTGTACTTCGATATAAGGCCAATGAAAGTTTATACTTTTCCTCCCCTTTCTTTGGGTGGGAAAACTGAGGGGGGTTTCCGGAAGAAAAATATAGTCAGCAATTTGTTTACATTTTGGTTTGTCGTTTCAGCTAATGAGACATCATTAATGTAAGGGGCATAAAATCATTACTAAATATCAAGTTTTAAGCACCACATGTCTAATGAAGTACCTGTTTAAAAATGGTGCTTGTTCCAGATCCTTCTAACCCGAACAAAAGAAGTTTATAAATCTTCTTTTGTTCTATATAATCTGGGACTAGTCCACCAGAATTCGTTGTGGGGTCATTTCTTGAATCATCAATCTTCCCATGAGGTACTGGCAATGAGAGTAATGAGCACAAGGCACGAGTGGATGCCTGTCTAGCAAAAACACCACATCAAAATTCTAAGAACCACTACCATACTAATTATAGAAAAAATCATAATGGAAAAATGAACTATTATAGAGATAACAGATAGCTCATGAGTTTCTAAATTGTTAACATAAAAAATTTAGAAATTGGGCAGAGAATTCACATATGATACTAATTTTGTGTTGCATCCAAGATGTCCATGGTGTTAGAGACTTCTACGCAATGTTACCTCCGGGTGTTGAAAATTTTGCGCATGTACAACATTAAACATATTATAAACACCCTATATGTGACTTGGAAAATTTTGAACACACATTCCGGCATTCTGTAACCAAGAGGAATACTTGTATGATTCACGCAGTAAAATGGAAAAACTTAATGTTAGCCTAGTTCATAGGATAAAAAAAAACATTTACAAACCTTCCCCCAAATGTTCCCCTTTATATTATTCTGGCCTTCCTCCTCATATGAACCATCGTCGTACAACCAAAAATGAGTATCCTGAGGACACTGCACCTTGGCCAGCTGCAAAAGAATATGGAGCAAGTGAGATGATATCTTATTTACAGTGATAACAACTTGACGAAAGCAGTCTGTGTTCCAGTGCATGACCTTTGCCCATGACGCAACAAGAAAAGCATGCGCAGTTTCACAATGAGAATTTTCACACTAACACTTCTAATAATGCTGAAGTAACATACAACAGTTTCAAGACGTTGCAATTGGGTATAATGTTCAGCAAATATATGAACACAGCTAATTTTTCATGTTAAAAATTTGTTACAACATAGAGTATCCTATGGACCGTTCTAGCTGTCGTTGGGCTCAGTCTTCAAACACGCTTTAAAGTAGCTGACAATGATAAAACTAAATCCAAAAGTAAAATATCAGATAATGAAATAACAGGTTTAGTTCCAATTATATATTATCTTTCGTGTTCAACATGCTAGACAAACTACGATAGCAACTAGCAAGGAAGGCCACAGTGGCAAAAAAAAAAAAAAACATTAGACTACACAATCAACGAGAAGCAACAACATTTGCCTGATTTTTACATTCCCTGGAACCTGGATTGTTTTTTACACTCCTCTTTGTCTGTAGAAGGGGTGTAGTAATCAACAGGCTCGTAAAAATTCATTCCCAAGAGAGAGTCATACCGTTAAAATACAACACACTCTCTTCATCCAATCATTTGTTTACTTTTGATTAGAATACCCTTCTCAGAATAAAAAAAAAAATTAAATTAATGATTGGGACGGAGGGAGTAGAAGACGACAGATCTACATCATTGTTGCTTGCTGTAAAATCATAGAAATGTGTTCATTATTTCAAACATGGTCCATGATACGCCATAGTTACCAAGATTAACATCATTAAAAATACATAAATAAACAAGTAAAACAATGTCGTCTTCACCGTATAACAAGCCATATACACAGCAATCATCCTTCTATGAGAACCTAAATATGTTACCTTTAACACCCTGAGCTCGACCTTGGTGATCTCGCGTCCGTTGATGAAAACCTTTGTGTTTCCATTACTAGCATCAGCCTGAAGCTTACCTCCAACATTCAGTTTTGATGATATGATTCTATCAGGTTTTTCCCCTACCTAAAAACCAAAAACGCGTGCATACACAAAGCCACATTACAACCGTAATATCAACATATAATCTCCAAACACCACCACATTAACAACCACAATGAAACATGTGTGAGACCGTTGTATGCATACAACCAAGCAATCAACCGTAATATAAAATGAGCAATGCGACATTAAAAGGATTGATTGTATGCATAAAACCATCACATCTAAGTACATTAACAAAACATAATCCAAAAACGATCATATTTCACCTTTCCCCAAAATCCAGAATCTTTATCATACCAATACCTCCCAGGCTTCAAATTCCGAGGAGGCAACGAACAACCAAACAACTCAACCAATTCCTCCATCACCAACTGCCTCCCATTCACAACTATCTGCTCCGGTCTAAGCTGATTCGCAGAACACTCCTTCTCCGCCTTAATTATCTGCTTAACCTCCAAATCACTACAAACCTTCCACAAAATCCTCGAAAACTTGCCTAGATAAACACGTTTCGACTCATCCACCGCTTTACCAATACAACTCACACACTTCCTTCCCTCGGGCATTGATCCCATAGCTTTCAACACACAGTTCTTACAATACTTAGCATCACATACAATACACATTTCTCTTCTATTCAACCTATTTCCCTTATTACACCTACTACACGGTCCTCTCTTCTTCCACACTCTCTTCTCTCCACTCACAATCGGCGAAACCACCGCCGCCTCCTCCTCCTCCTCACGTGCGCTAGAACAACGCGACTCTTCCTCTTCCTCATCCTCCTCAACATCATCGCCATCTGACCGAAATGTCACTCCATTCAACCGCTTCTCATCCACATTCTCATTCAAATTATCGACATTCTGTCGAATTTCCTCGCGTCGATTTTCGGAATGATCACTGCGCAAATCAACACTAAATAAGGAATTAGAATTCAAATTAGAATTAGATGTCGTTTCAGAATCCTCAATAGTACAGTAACTACTACTTCCATTAGAGGTAGTTGAGTGAAGAACACTCTCATTTCGTCGAAACCTAGAATTCGCCGTCACCGTCACCAACGCCGGCTTCATAACCGCAGTGGAGGAGACGGCGGGAGGAGGAGGAGGAGAAAACGAAGCGACGTCGTAATCAACAGCGAAGGAGTAATCGAGGTGATCTTCGTCGAGGAATGGTGCACCTGGAGGAAGCATTTTGCGGAGAAGTTGTTGTAGAGAGGTTGACGCGGCGGTGGTTAAGGTGGTGGTTTTTTCTCTCTCATCTCCGTCTGCGGCGGCTGCCATTGGTGGTGGATAGTGGTTGAGTGAGTACGGAGTGATTGTTATTGTTAATTTTTCGTACAATATATGGCGTCGGGGGATTGGAATCGGAAATTTGTCGGACGGAATAAAACCGTCTTAACCACTAAACTAATAACTCTTCGAAAATGGAGGGAGGGATGATTACGAGGGGAATGTGAAATTGAGGAGGGGGAGTTGGTTGAAAGGTGGGGTGTCAGTGTCAGTGTGTGTCAGTATCGCTGTCGTTGAGGAAAGTAGGCGTGCAATGGATGGGGGCTTTTTTTTTTCTAAGTATAATAAAATAAAGTTGGATTGGATTTTGAAGTTGCAAGTTGCCGGTTACTAACTACTGCATCCGCGTTTCAAAGAGGTTAGTTAACAACTTATATGTTGTATTTCATTGTACTACGACAAATACTCCTTGAAGACGGACATTATCCATTATAAACTGAAAATAGATGAATAGTGTCCCTCTTACAATATGCAAATGACATTAATTATGGGGTGCTTCATTTTTCCCACTTGCCTCATTATGAGAGGGGTATAATCCGTTTTCAGTTTGTGACGATTAGTGTCCGTCACAAACAAGATGTTTTAATTAAAACTACCGACCAATTGTATAGCGATTCAAACAAAAAGTAGTAGCAAATTGCATGCTTCGAGAGAGAAATTTTGAATAGTAGTTTGGAGTTGTCACCTTTTTCTTGGTACTCATCAATCATAAGATCTAATAACAATCAAATATTTGTCTTGATTAATGTAGGTTTTATATTTCTAGTTTGAAAACTTGCAAATAATTATGGGTGGTGGGCGAATATGGGTACGAGTATAACTTAGTGATGTACAGTTAGTGACGCTTTCAATTGGGGTTCATGGAACTGATATCGACATTTTACCGTAGGAAGCTGGTAGCTAGGGTTGTGCACTGATCCAAAATTGAACTGGATTGGAACCAGTTTGGATCAGAACCGACAAAAATTCCAGACCGTACCGGATTACAAAAATTCAGATCCAAGACGGATCGGACCGGTTGGATCAGAATTTGCCATAATACGCCAACTTTTTCAAATTTCGGTCTATTAGAACGAATTATAATATATTTTTAAGGAAAAATAAAATAAAAATAAAAAACAATAATTGTTCTTTTTATTTTTAGTAACTCTTGCGGAAGTTTCAGATGTTATTCATGTATTCTCAGTTATTCTTTTTATTTTACCTTATATTTTTCGATGTGGCTTAGAAATTCATGAGCTTGCACGGACAATATCCTTGGTCCAATCTAATTTTTAATGTTCTTGCTCCAGTGGCAAGCAATTGACTTTGATTCTAGTTTATGTAATATGTTACTCCTTAGTATTTTAGAACATAAGATAAACAAATTCTCACAACACTGTAAACCATAGAAAATAGAGTATTCCAATGAACTTTGCTAGGGCCCGGGGGCAGGGGCTATATTCTTTATAAGCTGTTGTTTCACGAATCCGTTATTGAAATAATGCTCGAAAATAAAATAATTGTCGTTTTGGGTCGGTTTTGAAAATAATTATCAAAATGGTGTCCACGTAGG
>VHZZ01000041.1:86065-108284 GCA_009801015.1 Silene noctiflora | reverse complement strand
ACGCAAGAGGCGAACAATGGGGGTGAACCACCTCTCACAATGGCTCACAAATCACAACTCCAATACCAACAACCACCACCATCCACAACATACAACAACCACAACATATACAATAATCATAACTAGCACAAAGATCGTCACATTAACCATATTACATTCTACAGGCAACTGAGTAGGAAAAACCCTACCTGATAAACAATCCAAGAAACGTCATTCAGCGCACACATGGTTGCGACACACCGCTGACGACACCTACAATGACGATACAACCAAATTACACACAACCATAACCCTAACCCAAAAACCAACAGATGGTGATGATGATTTACCTTATCGGACGATCGGACAACTAGGTCGGAGTCGACATACATATCCATTCCCATGTTGGTCTCCCGGGTGGATGTTAGTAAGGTGAAGGGTGAAAGGTAGGGGAGGAATACCCAGATCTAGGGTTGAGGGAAGAAGAAGGGAGAAAATAAATGAAACGAAATTGTCGACGAGTTATGACAATTGCGTAATATATTATTACGCTGTCAACCACCCACTCGGTCGAGTACCAACATACTCGACTGAGTCAACCGCACTCGGTCGAGTGCCTCATAATCGACCGAGTGTCACATACTAGGTCGATTCTGAGTTAACAACAACGAGTTCTAACACGGTTAAGTTTGTACAAGTCAACTAAGGTCGGTCAATGGGTCCTCAAGGCCAGTTAACAGGTCCTCCGAAATGACGGGTATTAAAAGCTCGCCCGGATTCCAAAGCAGAGTTGTTTCATATGCTCAGAAGTCGCCCGACTTCTCCTGGGCTGTCTCGGGTCCCTGTCATGGTTTCCTTCTTGTGCAACACTCTACCTCTTAATCAACCATAATATTGTAACCCATATAAATATCCTACTTTGTAATAATTTGAGAGGATGCCTCTTTAGATTAGGTTAAGTCCTTAGATTATAATACTCCCTTAGAATAGGAGTAGATCTGTAATACATCAGATTTCTGGTCCTGGGTTACTCGACCGAGTATGTGGTGTGGTGGTTTTTGTCAGGCTTCTGACTTGTGAGTAGTTGATCGAGTATGTGGGCACTCGATCGAGTGTGGCGTACTCGGTCGAGTGTCGTGCACTTGAACGAGTGTCCATTCCGTTATGCTATTTTTCGCGGTTTTATTAAAGGAACACGGGAAGCATATAATTAGGTTTTATCAACTTAAATCATTTTATAATTTGCTTAAAACACTTTTTTACAAAAGAGACAACGACCTTCACTACTTCCCTTGTTACCTTCATCATTCCAAGGTTAGGGTTCACCGTTTTGGGGGATTTTCGCATCTTTGCTTTTGTTAATCGTTGGGTAAGTCTTCTACCTTAGTATTTTTGTTGTTTTATTACAATTAGGCAAACCCTGTTTGGGTTATTTGGGGTTTTTAGGGTGAATATAATGATATATCATTATGGTGAGGACCTCGTAGAGGAGGCTTTCTAGATTGCTTTGCTGTGCTTTTGCTTGGATTTCAGATCAGGTAGGGTTTCCCTACTCAGTTGATTGCGTAATTGATATAAGATGTGTTAGGACAATTTACTGTTGTTGTATTCATGTTTGAGATAATTGTCTTTGGTTATTGGATGTTGTTGTGGAGCCATTTTCGGGAGATGGTTCTAACCTCATGTTCGCCTCTTGTAGCTCCCGTCACAAGGAGGATATGCACATTAATGATCTAGGTTCGCTCGTTGCGATGAGCGGGGATTTGGTGGTATGGCTGCGATCCCCACTGGCAATGTGGATTACCTGTTGCGATGGGTAATCTGGCAGGGCTACATACTTTGGTGTGTAGTCGGTTACTCGTTACTATGGAGTTTGGAGGATGGTTGTTATAGTTTGATTTTGATGTATATTGGATTATATTATTGTGATTGTATATATCAGTTATGCAGTTGACTGACCCCGTTTTTGTTTTCAAAACTGTGGTGATCCATTCGGGGATGGTGAGTAGTTGGCTTAGGAGGTAATGGATGTTGATGTAGCTCGCCGGACTTGGACGGGGCAGAGTCTACACTTGTTTTGTAGTTTAGCTTCCGCTGAGTTTAGATACATTCGTTTTATGGTTTTGGTTGTACGCTTTTGGGTTTGAGACTTGTATTCCTTTTTCATTAAAGTTGTTTTATTAAACTTCTTTCATTATGGTTACTATGATGCATACTACCTCGGGAAACCGAGATGTTAGCACTTTTATACATAGAGGCAGTCCTTGTTAAGGTAACTTGGTGTATGGTGGTGTTATAAGATTAGTCTTTAAACTTTCCTCAAAGCACATTAAACTTTCAATAATTGTTCTTTCAATTTACACTTTCAATAGTTTACATCTGGATCTCTTGGTTATGTATTTGAAGATTAACTGACAAGTCTTCATCTTTATTCAAGGATTCTTTTTTATTTATGTCCATCTCTACTTTTCAAGTTGGTACATCTCTTATCTTTCATTAATACTTTGTTATTTCATCACGTTTAACCTTGTTATAATGGGTGACAATATTATTGACATGTTAATCATGATTTGTAGTTAGTAGTCTTCTAGCTAAGGTTAATGGGAGATTAGGGGAATGATTAGAGGGTAATTCCATACTTGATAAGTTCTCTTGGTTGATTAAAATATTAATTGTTGTAGTTCTAACTTGGTGCACATAATATGTTTGATGAAATGCTTGTTTGACTTGTCAAACCTTGCATTAATCCATACCCGTTCAACACCTTCTACAAGACCAAAAGTCTTAGGAGATGTTAGGCCATGCACTATGCTAGTGGGGAGACCTGGTGTACACCAAAAGCTAACCTGACTCGACCTATGGACCGCAAGACCAAAAGTTTCGGTCATATTCTACCATGACTTTGGCCAAATATTAGACCCATAATTTTTTACTTACCATTTGATTACCCCTATGATCCAATGACGCCCTAGTGTGTTCAATCATTTGTTTATTACATCTCTATTTCATTCCTTCTTGTTGATTTAATTCTTGCTATTTACTTGCTTTCATTAGTTTAAACCATAATCCCAAACCAATTGTGACAATCTTAACACAACTAAACTTGGATTGAACAATTTAGATACCCCGTCCTTTGGGTTTTATCTCTACTTACTTGCTATGCTAGTTTGTTGAGATATAAATATTGTTTGGTGGTTTGACATCATCAAAAACTAATCTCTAATCATTCTTGAATTCGACTACAAGGTCAAATAAATATACCAAAAGGGTATGGTTTTTGTGTATTCGTGATTGCTTTAAAAATCAACCCATAAACCCTTGTAGTCATATAAAGTTAACGAACAAATATACATATAAATATGGTTAATCAATAGCGTGAAGGAACAAGATAGTGCAACTTTTATGGTGGGCTGGGTAGAACAAGGTATTAGGGTGCATGTCGGCATTTTGCACCCCTAGTTTTTCAATGTTGCTCAGTGTATACGCTACTTGCGGTAATTTCATTTGAGGGAATCAAAACAAACTTGTTATGTACACGCTTACCACATTTTTATTCTCATTCACAAAAGAAAAGTTCTTATGTCCTTTGGGAGAAATGTTCTCCTTACACCTAAGACTTTATAATATTCCATTTGGTCGATCGATTGCCAATCACCCCAATCAATCGACCTATAATTGTGAATGTTTGAATTAAGGGGTAATTGATAAATACTACCAACATAAGTCCTCTTTTACACAATCACTACCTACATAAACAAACTTTCAAAATCACTACCACAAAAGTAACTCCGACAACAAAAACACTGCCATTTGGCCGGAAAACCTCGTTAAAGTCGACAAATACAAATTTACCTCTCAAAATCTTATTTTTCATCCACAAACTACCCCTCCCACCCACACCCACCCCACCCATAACCACCTACAACCACCATCTCCTCTAACCACCACAACCAACCGCCACCAACCTCGTCGACATCCACACAACATCACCACTCACCACTCACCACCAACCACGGCAAGCCACCCTTTCTACTTCTCTTCTTTCTTCCACTCCTTTCACCACCAACCACCACCACCACCACCACCACATCAACCACGACTAACACCACACTCACCACGACCACCTTCGTCCAGATCTGAAACGCCACTTACCATCGGAGCAAATCCCACCACCGCTGGATAACCCCCCTCCTCGACAACCACAACAATACACCACATTCACCACCTCCTCCTCCTTTGTCTCTCCTTACCCATCGACCTCCTCATTTGTCTCTCCTTACCCGTCGACCTCCTCATTTGTCTCTCTCTACCCGTCGGCCTCCTCATTTTCTGTAACTGGACGTCGGTGTTTGAGGGGAGTGGTAGATGGTCGACGTCGAGGTGGCAGTGGTGGGTCATTTTTTGGACGAAAAGTGGAATTTGAGTGGCGACGGCGATAACCAATGTGGGATAAGATGTTTGAGGTGACAATGACATTCTGGTCATATAATTCATAAATTGGACGAAAAGAGGATTTTGGTAGTGATAATAGGTCGAAGTCACTATGTTGGTAGTGATTATGATTTTTTTTTTATTATTATTTTTTTTTTTATGTTGGTAGTGATTGTGAAAAAGAGGACTTAAGTTGATAGTGTTTATCAATTACCCCTTGAATTAAGTATTTTCATATAAGTACGTAAATCTATCACTTAGCACTGTTTAGCTCATTAAATACCGATACATGTTTTAAACTATTGACACCAGGAGTTCAAACATTGACTTTGACTCTTCAAACCTTGTATTTAGCTTGTTTGTATTCGCTACACATTCATCATTACCAGTCAGCCACAAGACTCACACCCACTCTAAAAAAACAAAATTCGATATCCGCCTCCCACTATTATGGCCGATGAGCTCTAAATGTTTAGCCTTTTTTGTTGAATGAATTTTTCAACTATTATTTTTTCTTGAAAATAACTTTTACTGATTTTCTAGAAAAAAAATTATAATACACAAAAATATGCAATTAGGGTAAAAAAACAAACTTAAATATGATAAATAGATTCGACTCGGAGCTGTAAATGAGTTGAGCCCATTTGACAAGTCATCAGAATGACTTGGTCAAAACTTGACTTGGGCCTCGAGCCAAGACAAGGCTCAGTTCGAGAGATTTTGTTTTTTAAATCAAAAAAAGTAATGTACCTTAAATCTTATTAGTGATACTTACTTAAAGTTTATTTTCGCAATACATATTGTACTTATTAAAGTGTTTTTTCTGCAATGTTTTTCAATAGCCAACCCTTTGCTTAGAAACCAATAAATCTAAATCTCTCTAATTAGAACATTAAAATATCTCAAATCTATTGAAAAAATTCCAACTGTAAATCAAACTTGATTGTTAAAAATGTATTTGATTTATTAATTACGAATTTGTGATCAAATTAACATTTTTGTTTTTATATTTTTTTACGTATTTAATTATTTTATTTAAGTTGCCGAGGTGGGTGGAGGACGTCACGGGCGGAGGGACGACAGGGAAAAGAGGCGACAAGGTGGGCGGCACACATGGAGAAGCAGGTGTGGGTTAGGGTATGCGTGAGGGTAGCGAAGTGGTGGTTAGGGGTCTTTGGGGCAAGTAGATTGCATACGGCCGACGGTGGGACTGATTAGTGGTGGTGGTGGTGGCTGGTCGATTGGTTAACAATATAGTAAATCATATATTTCTCTAATGCAAGAGTCAGTCCTGCTGAGGTGTCATCTCAATTTTTAGTTTCAGTGTGACGTGGCAGAAAAATAGAGGCATAGTAACTGTAAAAAAAAAAAAAAGAGTTAAACAAACTGAGAAAAAAATGCAGAATATAGCATCCTCAATAGAATATTCCAATATTGTAACAAAAAAAAAGAATATTCCAATATAGTATAGTACGGAAACGAATAATTTTTTTATTGTGCTGAAATCATGGTGATTCCATATTAAGTTATCTCTAAAAATTCTTTTCAATAATAACAAAATAATTGACCCAAAATTTGAAATTATCTCTAGAATTATTGTTTAGATTTTTCCCATGAAATGTCCTATAAAAAATCAATATAAATACGCATTGCCATCAACTAACAACCCCGACTCACCCTCATTTAGTCACAATTCTAAAAAATGTAACACTAACCAACCTGTAATTTTTCACCATAATTTTCGATCTTAAACCCTTCAGAAATTTAAGAATCATTAGTCATACAAATTTACAATAATCATCAATATTATATCACAAAAAAGAATATTGTTGAGGCCACCTTGAAAGTAAGGTACTACCACTTACAAGGACGAATCAATTGAGCAAAGAACATGCACCACAATTAATGTTCACTAGCCTTGCTTTTGCTCATACTCGCCGTTACAATTACTTCATCCGATGTAGTTACACCCGAATTTTGGTGTTGAATTTGTGGGGGAAATAAAATTCATGCTCCATGAATTTGTGGAGTTGATTTTCAATTGACAATGGCACCTGTGGATATAAAGAGCTCAATTTATTTTTTTGTATTTTCAGTATCTATTCATATGTTTCTCTACCTCTTCATGTGCTTTTGATGTTGTTTTTTTCTTAATTTTCTTTATCTTATTATTGGGTTAATGAAAACAATGTTCCTTTCCTAGCTCTTTTCATCATACGGGATTACGGATATGTTGTATATGTGGGGTATTTTTTTTTTAGTGGACGAAAATATTTTTCGGTTTTTCTCTTAATTGAACGTATAGTTTGACATCCATTAAAAACCAAATTAAAGTCTTAAATATGGGGTTGAATATTTTCTTTTACACGCTTAAGACTTAAGAGTGGCTTAACAAACAATTTATTAAGTCGAAATCATGCTAAGGGAAAATATACGAGGAGCATAATAGATATATTAGTTATTAACTCGAAATAAATCAACCCATTATATCTTAACTATAGTTACTATAATTTTAAAATTTAAATGCAGACCCGTGAATTTCACGGGTTGAAAACTAGTCTAAGTGATTGTAATAGCACTGTAAACTAGAGGTTTTCAAAGATGTTCAAATGCGGGCTTGAGCCGGACATGGGTCGGGCTCACGTTTAATTTTTGGCTCACGAACAAGTTGGCTAGTAGGTTTGTGATGGGTTAGTGGGCCGGACCTTTGTATTTTTCTTAAAAAGGGTAAGCCTTGTCCTTACCTGCTTATTTAGCGGGAGGGATGAGCCGGATTCAATGGACGGGACGACTCATGAACAGCTCTACTGTAAACCATGTTAAGTTTATACATGACTTACATATAAGTGATAGTTTATACAATATTGTTAGGTCTTTGTCATAATTTTTTTTGGTACATAAAATTTTAGGTTCAAGGGTAGTCTTTACCCAGTTCAAGGCCAAAGCACAAACCTATTTGAGGACTTAAATGGTGTTTAAAGATCGCCTACCAATATGGCTATATTTTAACTCGATGAGAATCGAACCCCTAACTTCATGGTTAGAACGTGAATCGTATTATTTATCATTGGGGGTCAACCCTTGTTGGTACGATCTTTGTTATAATGGCGCGAGTTAGGTTATAGTTAATTTTTTTTGTTTTAAGTCTTTATAATACATACATAGAAGTACGTATAAGCAATGGTTGAGGATGTTTGGTGGCGGCGGTGGGCAGAAGAGGAGATGATGAATATGAAGTGAGAGAACTAGATAGGTAATGAGAGAGGGGGGTGGGGGGTTGCACACAATAGAGAACAATCACTCATTAGGTTTATTCATGGCTTTCGGGGGATCTTGTCGTGCCCTTACAGGGTTTTTTTTTTATCGCCAATTAGTTAAGCTAGCTACATGTATTTTGTCTCGTAGACACGTAGTTTGAAGGCCAGATCGACCACAAGCAAGAAAAACGCAGGACAGCTAAAAGATCTACCACTTTAATCACGCAACCTTCACGGCTTATTTAGATTTAGGGGCATGAAAAAACTGCTTGTTTTAGATCGGTAAAATCGTAAAGAAGAAATATAATTTTTGGTCATAAGCTGGACTTGAACCAACGTTCTCCATTCGGAAAAGTCATAAAGTAAAGTACTAACGCGAGAGTGGTAATTGATAGACTCTTTAAGCATATTTCCCGATGGTCAAAAGTGTAATGTAACGAGTTTAATATGCATTGCGTAAATAAACACCATAAATTAATTAAAATATTAGTTTAGAAAAAAATACAACATTTGAAGTGTTTTTTAAGCTAATTTTAAAAAAAAAAACTAATTTAAATTCGAATTTTTCATTACAAATTACGTTAGATAATAAATAATACTTGAAAAAAATGTCATATGAGTCAAATTTAAGCTTTAATTTCACAAGTTTAAACTCAAATTCAGACTCAATTTCAACAATATAAAACCAAATTCGATCATAAATTAAGCTCGAGTTCGAGCTCGTCTCGATTACGCCCCTAGTTTCTACTCCCTAGAATTTGTAGGCTTGTAGCAAAACATCAAACTCACAAACCCAATTCCTTCCTCAATATCCCCTTCCCTTCTCCCTTCCCTTACCATGCCCAAGTCTCACTTCACCCCTTCATTTCATGTCTCTCCCCAACACCAACAAGCGCCCACCCACCACTAACCCCAACCTCCCCTCCACCGCCGCCTCCTCCGCCGTCTCCTCCGCCGTTCATCCGGCGATGAAGAAAACCAAGTCGCCATCCCTATCCTCCCCTCTGGACGCCAAGAATGGCCTGCATAACCTATTTAACTCCGACGAACCTGGTTCGATGATCTTCGGGGAGGATCTCGATACCAACGATGTTCTCGCTTCGACTCCGAATTCTCGTGGACGGATCACTGATGGTGTTGCTGCTAATTTATCTCGGAAAAAGGCTAGCCTTCCTAATCCTTCTAAGAAGCTCGTAATTAAGCTTGTCAAAGGTGTTGTTCTAATTCATTTTCGATATTCGAGTTTTATGTTAGGGTTTTTGGAGGAATTTGATTGATTATGTTTATTGATTGCTTGTTTATATGTTGTGAATTGCGATTCATTTGTTTACGTTTGCTGGCCGTTTTGTTCCCCTCCATTCCGCTTATATAATCGCTATTGCCCCTTTCTATATCTAGTATTCGTTTGGTTCAGAAATGCCTTTTGTATTTGATACTCCCTTTGTTCCTGTCATTTGTTTACCTTAGACCAATGACAGTGGACGGGACCGTTTGTAGATATTTTAACTGAATGACAAGGACCAAAATGCACGTGGATGATCAAATTACCCATAAAAAGACACTACTAAAATAGAAATGTAAACAATGAACGTGACACTCTAATATGGAATAGGTAAGCAAATAACTGGTACAGAGGAAGTACGCGTTTATAAATCGTGTTGGAATTATCTATACTTGTTAAGTGAAGAATGTACTATGTTAGTTCCATTACATTCATGAAAAAGGACTAGGCCACATGCACAAGGAACTAAGAGAGTTCAATTAGTAAGCCCTAGAACTTCTATCCTAAATCCAATAAGTAATAGGAGTAGTAACTCTTAGTACATCTCTCCTCATTTTGTTAATGTGGGACACTTTTAGTGTACAAAAATAACAAAAACATAAGAATCAATATTTCTTATTCCGACTATTAACTCTTGTATGCATAAGAATGTGGAAAACATTTCTGAAACAGATGAAGTAAAGTAAAAATGGAATCTTCTTACACTTTTCCTGCTGAAGTAACCAGCATGAGTTATCCTGGTTACTACATTGATGCAATTGCACAATTTTCATCACGGGATTAGTTTGATAAGGTGAGAGGCGCAAGGAGGTGATACAAGGCGGCGGGGTGCGATGTGAAGGCACGCGACTTATGGACACGAGGCACACTGAGTTTTCAAATGAACATGTCTATTTTAAAATATTTTTGTGCACAATTGTCTTTTTTGGTCTTTAAAGAGGCTAATATGTAAATAAGTGAAAACTAAGGATAGATGGGAGAAAATAAGGGTATAATAAAAGAACACGGAAAAATATATGGAATTGCTTAGTAATGTTCCTCAAGTGCGCATCTCTATTGGTGCCTCGTGCGTCATATGCACCCCAAGGTGATTCCTCAGTGCAACTTACGCTTAGGCATGCTTTTGTAAACCAAGATCGGAGATCATCTGAATTGAAGTTCTCTTTGTTCTCAACGGGGAGTGGGGGTAAGGTTTCACATATCCAATCCCATAAATTCCTATGCACGAGCCTTTGAGGTACTTGGGTTGCTGTGGATGTGGTATTGGCATGATTTAGATAATTTGGCGTACACTTGGCTCATGTGTTGCTCAGCCATATCCAAGTGCTGAACTCTCCATTAATTAGTATGAGGATGCAGGTACACGGACACTTCTTCGGAACAAGAAATTAATTGAAAATATGAAACATTTATTTATAAAGTGAAAGGATAATATGTTAAAGACAAAAGATATATTGCGTTAATATAGTACTCCGTAAAAAATTAGATTACATGCTTCATATACCCCTCCCTTCTCTTATTTTGTCTGTGCTGGCACAAGTGTCTGGTAAGATTCCATACCCATACGGCCATACCCATGAGTGTCTTGTACTCTTGTCACACACTCGTATGACTCAAAATTGACAAGTGAAAGTAACATAGCTTGGCTGTACGAATTTCGTAACCCACAAGTGTAGCGCCGTTTGCTTGCTATATATCCTAAGTAGGTTGAACAATGACCTTTTTTTAGAAAGAAGGTTGAACAATGACCTTGACAGCTTTACCATGTTATTTTAAATCAGTTTGGCGCATTTCATTAGTCACCCAAGACATTTTCTAGTAGATCTAATTGATAAAACATATATAATTGAACTTTTTATGTGCTTCTATTGAGACTGGTAAGTCAATTTTTTTGAACTAACACTCTGATGGGGTGGATTGTCAAATCATAATTTTACTTTCTTTATACAAAACTCTAATTAGTTATCCTTTTATTATGAAACAGCTAAACCCACATTACCCCCTAATTTTGAGGAAGATACCTGGGCAACATTAAAGTCTGCCATAAACGCTATATTCTTAAAGCAACCTGATTCGTGTGACTTGGAGAAACTTTACCAGGTAAAAGACAGCTTCTTCAATCAGGATGATGAGAGGTCGGCATGTGAGTATATATTTATTGACAGTTACGTAAATTGTTAATTTTTCAGGCTGTTAACGATCTTTGTCTGCACAAGATGGGGGGAAGTCTGTATACACGAATTGAAAAGGAATTTGAAGCAAATATATCTGCCGTGCTTCATTCATTGGTTGGACAAAGCCCTGATCTAGTTGTGTTTCTATCACTTGTTGAGAAATGTTGGCACGATCTTTGTGAACAAATGCTTATGATTCGTGGCATTGCTTTGTATCTTGATAGAACATATGTGAAACAGACCCCACATGTGAAGTCATTGTGGGACATGGGACTACAACTTTATCGCAAGCATCTTTATTTATGTCCTGAAGTTGAGCACAAAACTGTCACTGGTCTCCTAAGAATGATTGAAAAGGAAAGGTAAACTGGCAAGCTTGTATTGTTATGGATTAGCTGTTTCTATCTTATTTAGTATTTTTATGTGCAGTATTGACCTAACCCGCTCTTGTTACTGTCAAATCGGCATGTGATTCATGCTATTTCTATCTTTTCTCATTACCTTTTCCCTTTTTATTGGTCTATTGATTTTTCTAATTTGACGTATTTTATGCTCCTAGCCGAACCCAACGCATGTTGTGGTTGTGGTTATTGTAGTGAAGTATCAATGCAATTCATAGCTAAAACATATAAGTATGCAATCTGCTTTTATAATTTATGAGTTCTTTGGAAACATTTTTATGTTCTCAACGCAGCGGTGATGTTAGCATAGACTCGACCTCCTACCGTACTATTGGTGGGAGCGTTGAGCCACTTCGTAATGTTATACTGTTGCATCGATTTTTGTAATCTAATGCTTCTCTTTTTGACTTGGGTTGTTACACGTTGCATCACTATAGAGGGGATTGCATGTTTACTTCTAGATGGACCTGTGGACCTTTCTTGTGCTTGTGCTTTTATATAATAATATCTTTCAGGGTATATAATCAGTTGGAAAAGTTGCATTTATAGGGTTAGAATTCCTATTATGGTCTTTATGGATAATACTATTTCAGGCGTTCACCATAGGAGAAAGTAGGAAGCTCCAGGACAATTTCAAGTTTCTCAGTTTAAGAAGACGAGTGTTATTGGCCTTGGTCGTTCATGTCAGTATATATCTTTCAATTATGATATAGGATATTTTTCTGAGCCATTCACATGTAAAAACCTGTTGGGCTACAAGTTTGTCTGTTGTGGAGAGTGATGTGCTCTAACTATCTCCAGTTTTTCCTTGCAACTTAGCTAACTATCCTATGAGAGAGATCAGTGCTGAGATGCAGAGTTTTACATTGTCTGATATTAGCTATCGATTCTTATGCTACGAGTCTATTATTTTTGCGTATAAAGAAATTGAATCACATCTTGGCATTTTGCTTGAAACTCCTAACAAAGAATAAATGAAGTTTTAGGACCATTGCTATTTGACTTTATCTGGTCACATCGGAGCTTATTTGCACTTCTATCTCCATCTCGAGAATTGCGCAGTGTAATCTGTTTGCAAATTGAGGTGTGATTTTTCTACGTGGAAAATCATTTTTGTGAGTACGGCATAGATGTTGTCGATGCTCTTTTGGTGTGTGTAAATAGTTTCAGTTTCAGATCATAGGTACCTGATTCCATATGAATGTGGTACACCCTTAATAGAGTGTTTTGTATATACATGTAAGGGAAGCACCATAATAGAATATGTTGGAATCGATTGCCGGTTGGCTGGAGGGTTGAGCAAATCTGGTTAACCAGTTTCAGATCAAGAAAATGGAAATTTATCTTTTTGCAGCTTTGTATGCTGTGTATTATTTGTATTTTATGTTATTTGATGGGCATCCTCTTATGGTTTTAACTCGAGTCTCTTCCATTTGTCATTGATATTTCAGATTAGGGGAGGCTGTGGATAGAACACTTCTTAACCATCTTTTGAAGATGTTTACTGCTCTTGGAATATACCAAGAGAGCTTTGAAAAACCATTTCTTGCTTGCACCGAGGAGTTCTATGCCGCTGAAGGTGTTAAATACATGCAGCAATCTGATGTTCCAGATTACTTGAAGCATGTAGAAGTATGTTTATGAAGCAGTACCATATGATTACAATTCACATCCATGCATTCTCTTACCGTCTTTCATTTAGTAAAATGTCTTTCTTTTATAAACTCTGAACGTTATATTCCAGATATTTTGCCACGTCTAAGATTGTACTCCGTACATGATAAAACTATCCCTAGTAGTAGAGTTGGCCACTTGGCAGCCTCTACACTGAATTGGACTGTGATTCTTTCTAGCCTACCTTGATGCAGACTTGTTTCTGATTGAATATTACCTGCGTAAACCGGTCTATATCAGGCCCATGAGTGGCATGGGTCAGTGTGAATTTATCTGATATTCCCTTTAGGCCTGGACCTGCCCAAAAAATTATTGCTATAAAAATGATCATGTTGTGAACAGACCTGGTTCTTTTGTGGCTTGCTCCAATGTACGGTTTCCTGGCTCTGGCTCGACCTTGTAGCTTTGCTTTGCTATGGAAGATTTAAACACTGTTGTTTTGTCACAGACAAGGTTGCACGAAGAACAAGAGAGATGCTTGCTTTGCTTGGATGCAAATACTCGAAAACCACTCATCTCAACTGCTGAAAAGCAACTTCTTGAGCGCCATATTTCTGCAGTACTCGATAAGGTGTGGGTTCTTTTGGACTTGCAGTATCTTTTCTGTACTTTAAATTAATTTACTGAAATAACTTCTTCTTTTGGAGCAGGGCTTTATGATGCTAATGGATGGTAGCCGTATCAAAGACCTCCACAGGATGTACAATTTGTTTGCTAGGGTTAACTCCCTAGAATCATTGAGGCAAGCTTTAAGTTCTTACATCCGTAAAAGTGGTCAGGCAATTGTTATGGATGAAGAAAAAGATAGTAATATGGTTTCTTGCCTCCTGGAGTTCAAGGCAGTTCTTGATAAAATATGGGAAGAAAGTTTTTCGACGAATGAATCCTTCAGTAATACTATCAAGGATTCATTTGAATACCTCATTAATCTACGTCAAGTGAGCATCTGAATTTTTGTTTTCTAGTTGACTGGAATTTTCTCTGTCTGTAGAGGAATATATTAATTAAATGTCATTAACATGATACTGTTCCGGGAAATATGAGTTGATAGTGATTAGTTTCAAGGGGCACGTAGGTAGGATTATTATCTCTTAGAATTTGTTTTTATATTATGGATTATCGAACTCAGTGTTCGCTGTAGGAAAAATGATATCTAAGAAGGTACACTTGGATGTTCGATACTAACATTTCAATTTCTTTCAGTGTCCCTAGTATCCCTCTTTCCAAGCCAATATAGACCAAACACTAAAAAGAAGCTGAGACACCCGATACATAGACTACAATATTCCTTTTCATTCCTACTGTTAAGGGGGAAGTGCTTTATAGAACAATCATGCAAATAAAAAACAGATGTTTTGTTTCCTATAAGTTTGTTAGTAGTATGCTGGATTCTGAAACTAGTGCCTGTTTTATACGGTTTATGGTCTACAAATTAACTAGTAATATGCTAGATTCTGGAACTATTGTGTACTTAAACTGTTGATAGATATTTTTCTATCGTGAGCTGAATATCTTTGGCGTCAGGTTATTTTTGTTCTGTATTCCACACTCGGTTTTGCTTACGCACCTAAATGATGGACTATGCTCTTGTGACTAGAACCGTCCCGCCGAGCTGATTGCAAAGTTTCTGGATGAGAAGCTTCGTGCTGGCAATAAAGGAACATCTGAAGAGGAATTGGAAGGCACCCTTGACAAAGTCTTGGTCTTATTTCGATTTATACAGGTAGCTTGCTGTTTTTAGACTTCTACTGACTAACGTCTATAGAGCTTTCTTTTCTATAAAGTATATGCCTTCTATGTGGTTTTCCTTTTTGTACTCTGTAATCTTTGATTGTTTTCTATTTTATTTTATTTTTTTCTGTTTCTTGTATTTATTTATTTATTTATGTCTTGCATTAAGTTCTCGTCTTAACATGTCAATCATCCAAACTTCTGTGGTATTTTAGGGCAAGGATGTGTTTGAAGCCTTCTATAAAAAGGATCTTGCTAAGAGACTTCTGCTGGGAAAGAGTGCTTCAATAGATGCTGAGAAGTCTATGATCTCAAAGGTAAAATTTAGTTCAATCTCTCAGTTGCATTTTGATAGTCATTTTGTTTATTAAACAAGAAGATTTGTACATTGTGCAGTTGAAAACCGAATGCGGTAGTCAATTTACCAATAAACTTGAAGGAATGTTCAAGGTATGTACCTTCACTGTATGAAACCACTATTTTTTGAGTTCCTTTTAGCTGTGTGTTAGAGTGATCTCAGGGAGTTACTGCATATTGTTCGTTTTGAACATGTTATAGATTTAGCGTGGTGTAGTTGTAATCTTTTTGACCAATGAGGTTCTTCTGATGTATATAATCCGCCGTACATGGCATTGTACAATCTCCATCCATTTTTCATCTCCTTATCTCTGACCAGAAGAGATCAATATATTATTCCCCACATTTTACCCTCTGAATATCGCGTGCCTTCCTTTCTCTCATAAGAGCCAGTCTACTGATATCCCCTTCCCCCTTTTTGTGTCCTTGCATATTGAACGTGTTTTGTTCATGCGTTCCTGTCACAATCACCTACTAAGTGATCTAGAGTAATTGCTCAATATGTGATATTGAGGGCCATGTGCATACCACATATATCGCTTACCACTGCAGCTTTTGATATTGCACGGTATGAGTCTTTTTATCCTGTTTGGGGTCTTGTCATGTTGTATGTAATATGGTCCTTGGTTTTTCTTGAGGGGTGATTTATGGTACTACTGAATTTTTTTTCATAAGAAAAAACCTTGGGCACCTTGGGGTAATGTTGTTGGTTACCTCACATCTTGCAGGAGACATTGAGGCATTGGGGTAACATTGTTGTATAAAAGAACCTTGGGTTCAAGAGCCTATACTTCGATCAACTATATACTGAAACCTTGAGCTTTCCGGCTCTTATCTAGTCTCTTGATGTGGTGCTTTCCCATTGATTTCTGCATCTGTCAGAACAATCCATGTGTTCTCTTATGTTGAAGAGTCACTTATCATCCCCCTTCCTTTTTAAGCAATGGTCGTTGTAGGGTAGGTTGGTCCTAAAAAGTCAAGCGACATAGGGCTTCCTTTGAAAGATTGTTCATCAAATTAGATACTCCCTGTATCCAATTTTTATTGTCCACATTTGACCTCGTTGGTCAAATGCTGTCAAAACTAACCTATATTTTCTCACTATGTAGAATAGCAACAACTTGATAAAGATGATGGTATGGAAACATTTGTTCTAATAAAATTAACAAGGATGAATTTTACATTGTATCTCTACATATATTTAAAGAATTTGATGGTAAAAGTGCAGGTAGTATCACACATTTACACATGGTCCCCTTTCCCTTCCTGATTTCCTGAACTATTTGTACTCTCCTTATTCAACTGCTCTTAAATGATCATCCTATGACCTATGGACATTCATAGTTGTTATGTCTTACATTGTCTATTTGTCTCTCTTTATGCCGCTTTGCAGGATATTGAACTATCTAAAGAAATAAATGAATCCTTCAGACAGTCTTCCCAGGCGAGGACTAAGCTCCCCTCAGGAATTGAGATGAGTGTTCATGTCTTAACCACTGGGTAGGGTTTATTTCTGGTCTTTATTTGAGCAAAGGAATATACTCCCTCCCATTTTTTTATTTCTTCCCATTTGCTTTTATGCGGTTTCCAAGACAGTACTGTGACCGAAAATTTCGACATGTATACATAACTTTGTTTTGTTGAAAATAATATTTTGTGAAACCTTATTTGATGATAAATGCAAATGTATTAATTTTATGGATAATGTTAAATACAACCCATTGGGTTGTATTTAAGGAACTAAATAAGGAAAGAAATTCTTAATATATTCATTTATTGCATTGGTTCCTTAAATACAACCCAATGGGTTGTATTTATCATTTTCCTAATTTTATTTAGTAACAATTTGTATTCTTTGAGTTGTCTTCAAAAAAAAATTTATGAGATTCTTTAAGTTATTTGTGGTCAAAGTTTGTCAACTTTGACCCTCAAAAAGGAAATGGGAAGAAAAAAAATGGGAGGGAGGAACTTATATAAGGGTTTTTTCCTGCATCCTTGTGTGTTTCAGCTGTAAGAATTGTCTTTGACTGGTTGCAGGTATTGGCCAACATACCTCCCAATGAATGTCCGGCTTCCACATGAGTTAAATGTGTACCAGGTTAGCCATAAGTAAGCAACATAACTTATGTTTGGTCAATGTGATAGATGTATTCTGATTAGTACATGATGCGCAGGATATATTTAAAGAGTTCTACCTTAGTAAATACAATGGCAGACGGTTAATGTGGCAAAATTCATTGGGCCACTGTGTTCTGAAAGTTGACTTCCCAAAAGGTAAAAAGGAGCTTGCGGTTTCACTCTTTCAGGTTGGTTTTTTCTTATGGCTTTCTACTTTGCATGGGCCTAGTGTTTTGGTACTTGCATTAAACTGAATGTGAAGATTTAAGAGTACAATAATTTCAGTAAATTACGTTATTAGTTATTATGAGTCTTCACAATTCATTTAGGGGGTGTTTGGGAACTATCATTTGATTTCATATTTTGTATCTAAATTCGGGATTGTTATTGTGATTGCAAAATATAAATACCCTATTTGGAAAACATAAGAATTTCAAATAAAGAATTTGTGGACCAAGTGGCAACATATTGAGCGTAACTAGACCATCCCCAAAATTTAGGTATAACAACTACAATTAAAATCAATTGAGATTCAAATAATAAGTTGTACCAAAAATTGTAAAGAGGGAAAAAAAGGCCGTCATGATTAAGGGGAGGAAAGAGAAAGGCTTATATGAGAAAGCGATGATATATGAATATTGAGTTATCAAAATAAAATATTAAATTACTAGGGATGCATTGAGGAGAGATGAAGTATGTGAATACTCACAATGTTAACAATAAGATTTTCCAAATGACAAGGGGAGCCGTTATTTCATATAGGCCTAATTATGAAGGTCAGAATTTGGGTGAATTTGGGACAAATCCAAATTTGTTCATTTTCCCAAACACTCAATTTGGCCCAATTGTAAATTTCAGAATGAAATCCCACTTCCGTCTTCCCAAACACAGCATTATAGGAAAGTTATTGGATTCCTCTAAACTACATACCTCTTAGCCCCAATCGAAGCTAAAGTACAACCCTTCACCATATAATCCCAACAGTTGGCTACATTTAAAATAAATGTGAATTTTGTTCAACCCAATTACACCAAAATACAATTAAGATACATTTCTGAAGCACCTTCCATTCTTTCTTATCTGTATTTAATCTAAAACTGAAAACAGTTATTTATGCATCGTGATGTTCATTTTTATGATTGTGTACCCCAGGCTGTGGTATTGATGCTATTTAATGATGCTGAAACACTAAGCTTCCAAGACATCAAGGATGCCACTGGTATTGAGGATAAAGAGCTCCGAAGGACTCTCCAGTCCCTTGCATGTGGGAAAGTTCGTGTACTTCTGAAGGTATTAGTCAACTATCGCTGTCATCTTCGAGACTCTTTTTGTCCGGTAACTATGACTGCAATCTTCTAACACTTGGAAGTGAATTTGTGAGTAGGAACCTAAAGGAAGAGATGTGGAGGATCACGACTCCTTTGTGTTCCATGAAGGATTTACTGCACCTCTCTATCGTATAAAGGTATTTTTTGTTTCCTTCTAGATGTGTATACACATGTACTGAGATTTGGTGTCTTCTGTAAGTGGATGCTATCTATGTTTGTAAAGAACTGTCTTGAATTCCCTTCCTTTCTCGCTCAAATTAATATTTTAATGTTTGTTCTTTATTTATCGGGAAAGTATTGAAAACTTGAAGCTAATTTAATTTTGAATTGTCTTGGCTTCAGTACAGGATCTATATATTTGATGTTTGATGCCTCTTATAGTTGTACATTTCCTTTAACCAGTAAATCAATAATGACCGTCTTGTTTTCCTCTTTGTGGACTCAATATGACCGTCTTGTATGCTACAAACAAGTGACCATTTGGGTTTTGCTTGTGAGAGACCTTCACAAATAATAATTGTGGAACCCTATTAAGATAGTGTTATACTTAATACACTAGCTTGACTGCCGGTAAAACACAAAGTAGTCGAAGTAGGGCTGCTTTGTGGGCCTTTTTTTTGGTCATCTTCAGCTTTTCTAGGTAAAATAGTGATTTTTTCCCCTTTTCATTTAACTTTGTAAATCTCTTGTATAGTACTCCCACATGTGAGTCTTAAAAGGCAATTGTTTATGTAAAAATACTATTCCAGCAATTGGAACATCACCTTTTGGCCTTGGTTGTGTCTTATCTGGTATTTAGTCCCGAATTCATATTTTCACAAGCTTTGTGTTGGTTGAATTTGCAGGTGAATGCAATCCAAATGAAGGAGACGGTGGAGGAAAACACAAGTACCACAGAAAGGGTATTCCAAGACCGTCAATATCAGGTATCCTATTCATTCCCCCTTTTCTTCCATAAGCTTCCCTTGTATGGAACCCGCCTATGGAACCTTAACCATCTCTTGAAACTGTAGGTTGATGCAGCTATTGTTCGTATTATGAAGACAAGGAAGGTGCTCAGTCACACCCTTCTGATAACAGAACTCTTTCAACAGGTAAAGGTTCATTCTTGTCAACTAAAAGGGATACTTGTTTCATGGACATTTTGTTGGATAGATGTACGGTCAACGTCTTTAAAATTGAATTGCTTGTTCTGTTTGATGGAACAGCTCAAGTTTCCAGTAAAACCTGCTGATTTGAAGAAGAGAATTGAGAGCCTAATAGACCGAGAATACTTGGAGAGAGACAAGAACAACCCTCAAATATACAATTACCTGGCCTAGAAGTTATACCTTATAGATTACACCGGCAAAGATGTTCGTGCTGCCAGTTAAACACCGGTGACATATCGTTTCCCTGTTCGATGTTGTACAGCAACCTCAATTTATATTCTTAGTTTTCTTTAATTTATAGATGTATGTTTGGATGAAATGATTCGTAGGGGAAGGGACGAGAGGGGAAAGAGGGAAAGAAATAGTTCTCTTTGTTTGTTTAGTAAATTGGCCACATTATCGTCGAAAAGATATGGAAGGAAACTTCCAAAGGCTCTTCTCTAGTTCTCCCCTTCATCTCCTTTACTCATCTTTCCACTTTTCTACCGAAACAAAGTTGTATCCTTTCATCCATGTATTTGGAATTATGTTTCTTTATTTGATATGCTTTTATTTTTTACTCTGTAGCTTGCAAGTGTACAAGTTATTCTTGCACATTTGAGTATTGAATCCAAAAGCGAGTTAAGTGACGACGGAAGGACTAACTTCCGTTTTCGTAAACTAACTAGGATAGTACTAGCAAGAAGATAGTGTTTTACATACTAAAATCCTGGCTCACTAAGCCATACTTGCGAACTACGATACAAAACATAAAGTTACCAATTTTTATTATTGAATTACGAAATATGAGGTAGCAGTAAGGCCAGTAACAATGTCAGCTGTTATCAAAATGTTGGTCGAGTATGGTAGATTGGGCACAAGCCGCTTCTTCCGCAGCATCTACAATGCTATCAACTCTAGGAGCTCAATGAGAAGTTTGGACTCAAAAGTGACGAGAACTTAATAGGATTGCTCATTTCATAGCAAAATCTGCTATCGACTCGTCGTGGTGACTAACAAGGGACTATGGCTTTAGTGAAGGTCCCAAATCTCTAGTCATAGTATAATTGGGAACTTGATAGAGTTGAGGAAGCAAAAGGGAATGATTTAAATGTTTAATCCTACTATCAATTAAAATATTAACCAACAAATACTATGCATTTGGTATTGTGGATTGACAAAAACAAAACTGACGTGAATCTTGCTCAAATTACTATATTTATGTTAACTAGACCGGCGAATGTATACGTTATTAAAGTGATTTGGAGAGTAGTTGCTAAATGCTAGTTAAGGTGGCAATTGTCGATTAGAGTCTTATGATTAGCGACTTTTCTTTTTAAGAAATCGTTCAATTGCACTAAAAAATCATGTGCTTGGAAATCCATGAATTGTAAAAACTAATAAGGATCGGTTGTTTGGTCGCACTTAAATGAAAACTCACTTGTTCAATGAACACCTATATGGTAAATCAGATAAATTCGCATATTTCTCATGAATGCAGATGAAAGAAACTATTTTTATTGAATTGAACTTTCATAAGATATTTCAATAATTAAAAAATTCCATTGGTTAGCCGGTTAATCAGCCAAAAAAATCAAAACGTTAATTAAAGTAAGGGCTTAGCCGATTAATTAGTTAGAAAAAGTATTGGCTAGTCAATCACATACAAAATGATCAACTTAACCTAATACATCAGATTGTTGGCGAGTTAACAACTTTTATTTTCTCTGGTTCTTCATATTTATTATTATTTTTTTTTTAACCGAGGCGTATTTTAATGAAACGTGTAGAATGGGAAAAAGTATTTTGATCAATTTTACCCAACCGAGAATTGACAAAAAAATCACGAATATTCAAAAATCAGGAACCCTATCTTTTCCCCCTTTTCCGAAAAATTGCAATTCCCCTTTTGCTTTAACCGTTGATTTTGATTCAACATCGTTGAATTACTTCTCTAATTAATTACTAATCCTTCTTCATCTTTATAATCTTTGACAATTTTTTCTTTAATCTCATCGGCGTTCTTGGAGGTCATCTGATCTCCAAGTAATTAATTCAATTTAATTAATTTGTGGAGATTATTGATCATCCGTCAAGGAGCTAGATAACGCGGTAATTTTATTCATTACTCAATTAATTCTTCGTTTTTGATATTATTTTAGATGATTTTTGGTAAATGATTATGTTTTACGACGATAATCGATGAATGATTGAATTTAATCGGATAAACGACGAAGAAATAGATGATTTATTGTATTTTAATATAAGATAGGTTTTCGTTGATTAGGAAGATTTAAAGGTAACTAATTGTGCTTGAATTGAGCAATTAGATATGCTAATTATTGTTTTTAAGATGT
>VHZZ01000041.1:61409-85912 GCA_009801015.1 Silene noctiflora | reverse complement strand
TTGAATTGAGCAATTAGATATGCTAATTATTGTTTTTAAGATGTAATTTAGGGTTTAACAATGTTACTCAGCTGCTGTGGGAGGTAAATATTGATTTTTATGATATTATTTTACATGATTATTGGTGTATGATTTAGTCTTATGGCGAGTAATTGATTAAAAATTGAATTTAATCGGAAAACCGATGAATGAAATTGGATTCGCGTACTATTTCTGAGGATAATGTTATATTTTAATATAAGATAGGTTTTGGTTGATTAGGAAGATTCATAAGTAGTTAATTATGCTTTAATTTAGCAATTAGAGATATATATTGCTTTTGTACGATTCAGTGTATATGTATTTTGATAAAAAGATTGGTTTTTGTTGTTTAGGATGATTTAGAGGTTATTAATTGTGTTTGAATTGAGCAATGAGGGCTGTGAAATGCTGTTATAAGATTTAATTTGGGGTTTAAACAAAGTTTCTCACTTGCTGTGATCTTGAAACGCTGCAGTAGCTAAAAAAAATGCAGAGCCAGGTGGTTTGCAATGGTTGCAGAACAATCCTTTTGTATCCGAGAGGAGCCCCAAATGTTCGTTGTGCCGTCTGTAATACCATTACTCCTGTCCAACCTTCTGGTATATGTTTTTTCTGTGTTTTAATTTTCTTATTTTGCATTGCTCATTGCTGTCGACCTGTCGTGATCTTAATGTGGCATGATATATCTGCTGCTTTTTACCAAAAAAAGTTATTTGAAAGGTCAAAGCAGGGCATGATATATCTGCATTTCTAGATGCCATGTACTTCACGTGTCAACTATTAGGATCCGACATGGCACGACATTTCATTTTGAGCTAAAAATGTGATTTGTTTCACATAATAGTCATGTTTGTGTATATACGACCCCCTCTTAGGGCTCTTACCCTTCGATTTGTGGGAGTCGTTGTGGCACTGTGGTAAGTTGTTATGTCTGATACTCCATAACACAGTATCTGACACTTGTGAGAGTGTGATTAACATAGTAGTGCATTATGTGCTTAGTATGACATGGCAGAGGTGACGTCAATTTTATGGTCCTTTTGGTTTATGGTTTCATCCTGAACAACTTTTTCAATGATTTCATAATCACAGGAGTGGAAATGGACCAGATCATATGTGGGCGCTGTCATACTTTACTAATGTATACACGTGGGGCTACTAGTGTTAGGTGCCTGTGCTGTCACACAGTGAATCTAACAAATATGAATCCTTCCCCAGGTACCAACTTGTCTTCCCTGTTTTATTATTAGATAGCGTGTTATTTATTTGGCTTCAAGCCCTATTATAGATCTTCATTTTTGAGGTTTCCACAATGGTATAAATGTAAGTCATAATAGATCTCTTTTTTATTGGTGGGATTGTGGGATGTCAAAAACTTGTGCAAAATTGAACAAGACCATTGTTTAAAATGGCAGGGTTATGAAGCTAACTGCTCCTTATTGGGAAAGCTATAGCTTTCATTTAGTTTTTATGGGAATAAGAAAGTAGATTTTGTAAGACTTGTTCAGTAATTGATTCACAGAATGGTTATTTATAATTCGGAGGAATTTTTTTTTTTTTTTTTTTAATCATTGCTAAGAACATTCTAACTACATGAAATATGTTACATGCTATGGACAATTAAATGGCTGTTTTGTCTCCTTAATTGGAGCATTAAGCAATTTGTAAAGAGAAAGAAATGATTTGGGAGGTTATAGTCGTTATACACTTCGTAAGTTATCCCATAATCTCCAGACACCCTGCATGAAAAAATTTACTTGTCTCTTTTTCCCCTCCCCCGTGCTACTGCTGTGAGCAGATCTGTCTTCTGTCTTCTGAGTTCTACTTTTTTTTTTCCTTAAAGATGATCTAGTCTTATGCTATAATACATGATTGCTCATGTGCACCTGTGATTTCACAATTAGTGAGTAGCTTATGCCGAATGTTGCCCTATGCTGGATGGCCTGGACCTTTTATTACTGTTTGGTTGTAATGAGCATTGTGTCTATTTAAACGAGTTATGACTGTTCTTGTGTTAGAGAGTTCTAGAAAGAGGTTAGTGATTCATAAGTTTATGATACCTTATAATATTATTTTTATAGGCTAAATATAACTGCCTGTAAGTTTGTAACACCTTACAATTTAGCACGCAAGCAAGTAAAGAATTTTTTTGCTAGACATATTTCTTTTCCTTTTTTTTCGTGAGGGTATTTTAGTATTACATGGTATTATAATATTTTCTTTGTTATACCCTAAAGATTCTCGCTTATAATCTCTTCATTCTGTGATTGTCAATAGCCCCCAACCAGGTTGCGACAGTTCGTTGTGGAGGCTGCCAAATGACCCTTATGTATCCATTTGGAGCTCCATCAGTCAAATGTGCTGTTTGTCAGTATATTACTAATGTTGGGGTAAGTTCATTGTTCTTCCTGTACTACAACTACAACGACATTACCCTACTGTCTCTAGACTTCTGCAAATTGCAACGTAAGGGAGTTTCAGATGGATGCAGCCTATCTCCCTTGTTAGCAACACATGGAGAGTATTTCCAGATGACCAAACTGAAATTGCATTGTGATTACATCGAATACATGTTCCTCCCATATTATTTTGAAATTTGTTTTTCTAATGACTTTGGGTCATCCATGTTAGAGGTTCCGAATTCCTCTTGTTTGTGCCCTAAGCCCGTAAGTGGCTTCTACGCCTTAAACTTTGGTCTTAATGATCCTCATGTACCATATGGTACGAAGAAAGAATTTTAGAGCATGAGCAGGGATAGCTTGGAGAACGATTTGTTGATGTGTTGTATGCTAGACTTTGTGGATAGTTCATGCATTTTAAACTTCTTATCAACTACATATTTCGTGAAGAACATGGAAGTCTAATCTGGGGACATCATCATACTGTTTTTCTTCTCATTAACTGCTCTGTTGATTTATATGTCAATGCTTTTCGACTAACTCATAGAAGTGTTATAATTTTTCAAGTCGGTGTAGACGTTCTAATTTCCTTATACATTATGATATCATCAATTAATTTGAAACCATGAAACCGCAACTAACTTAAAAAGGCTATCCCTTAGGATACTAGCAACTAAAAGTGTTGGGACACAGGAAAGGTTTGTGATGACGAAATGATACTCTATATCATTGACATACCTTCCCTTAGTGGACAATTTAAGCAGTATAAATGTTCTGTAATTTTTTTAAAATCTTCTCACTTTCAAACAACATGAAAGACTTGAGCTTCGGGTCATCGACATACTACTTTCTTGGCATTGATCTCTGCGTCTCAGCCGCTTTCTATAGGTTTAGCGTTAAATTGTTCCAAAATGATATGTTAATACCAACATGTAGCTCTAACTTTTAAAACTTTTTTATCTTCTGAGATTTGTACGACTGTTCTAGTTTTTCATATTCATTCCTTTTCCTGATATCCCTCAGAGTGGCAACGGGAGTATACTTAATCTGACTGACGGATCAAATGGTGTAGCTACCTCATCAACCTCAACAGTAAGTAGTAGGAGCACAATTGGGTAGTGTATATTATTCTTGAGTCTATGTAAATGGTACAGTCATCATTTCTAATGGCTAACTGCCCAAAGAGAGATGTAGTCTTCCTTGAGCAGAAAAATGCAGTGACAGTGTGACTAAAAAGCACTGTTTTCTTCCTAAAAAAAATCATATTTTCAAATGTTGCTGTTTAATCTTCAACTTTTATCCATATCTTCAATCTGGCAAGTTGGCGATGAAGCGCCGTGGTGGGAATATTTTCAGGAGGGGCATGGAGTCGAAATTTCTTTATTGTTACTTCTTTGATTGTTTGTGCTTCTTTTTGTTGTTACAGTAGCAGTTGTTTGATGCAAATTGCGACAAATTTTCATCGTGGTTTAATCGGAATAGTCTTTTGTGATTTCAATCTTGGCGTAAATCAATGTTTCGTACAGTCGACCCCTTTACCTCGCCTTAGGCAGGAGTTTTAGAGACACGGGGTAGTGTTTTTGCTATCATATACTATGAATGCAAAGAATGATTAGCTAATGGCCCAAAAAAGTTGTTACATAATCTTCAATATTTGAGATATTTTACTACCTTGTCGACAAAGTTTATGAGGTAGATAACTTTTCTTCGTGTTTGATGGTTGCTTGATAAATTATTTCTCTTATGCAGGTGAGCTCAGATACACACAGTCAAACTGTGGTCGTGGAGAACCCTATGTCTTTTGATGGAAGTGGCAAATTGGTAAGTTTCTTTGCTCCTGTAAGTTCAACACGGCATATATACGCAAGTCCTCTCCAGCAGTCACTGATATTATATATATTTTGCAGGTCAGTAATGTCGTCGTTGGTGTCACTACAGAAAAGAAATAAATACCCAATTTTCCTATATTTGGAACGGAAAGGTTGATATGTTGTCATACTATATCTTTGGTTTTTTCGAGCTCCATTTGTGTCCATTAATTCAATATATGTCCAGCAACTAGTGAGTAACTGTGAATGTTGTAATTATCTTTATATGATCTTGGAATGTTTTTTTTCTTACATTCCACTTATTTTATGAATTGGTTTCAGCTGCTGATTCTTGATTTCATGTAATATAAATGCATAAAAAGGATTGCTGGGTGTGGTCGGATGTTTCAAAAGATTTTTTTTTGTTGTTAAACCTATAAATCGATATTTGACTGGTTTCTGTTGTGTACTTTTGCGGTGTTTTTTCAATACTGCTGATGTTTCCTTTTGACGAGTTCCCTTGCTGTAAATCTGCTGCTGCGTTCTATTTCTTGGGTGGTTTAAATATCCAGAGTATTATTAACCAACAAAAGAGTCGAGTCCGTGACTATCGTGTTGGTAGTTGATAGCTTAAACTTGTTTTTGAGAATGATGATGTCTGGCCTGTGAGTTATATTACATTCTCTTTTGAGACGGTTTTACAAAATGTTATTGTGGGATGAGCTCATTTAGTCTCATGATATCGATTAATATAGGTCTAATTATTGAGTAAATAGGTACGAGTATATAATATTTCTAAAGTTTTTTATGTTGGTTGCAATAACTGTGCAAAGTTATCAATCAAAACCTTCTGTTTAAGAGCAAGGGGTGGTATCATTATTCTTCACATAACATACAGAATTGATCCCGCGACTTAACGAACATAAATGTAATAAACGATATATTTGACAACGGTATTATATATAGGAAGGCAGCCACCTGCATTGGGCGGTTCTACAAATAGTTGGAGTTCTGTCAACTTGAACCTTCTTGCCATTCTTGAGCAATTAACTCTTGCAATTGCTTTCCTTGTTCAGACAATATTTACAACCCTTGGCTTGAAAGTTGAAAATACTATTACATGTGTGACCGAGGGATGAAATTTTGGATTCTAAAAAATGTATAGAAATTATTGGAAAGACTATTACGATAAATGCATTTTCTAGCTACTCCGGATGCGGAGTAGCTAGAAAGGGCTAATTCCTAGGGGTGGGCATTTGTGGGCATAAGATTAAGACAGTAGATTATTATATAGAGGGGTGAGGGGCCAATTGGATTTTACATGTTGACTACTTTTGGACATTTGGCATTTAACCATTATAGGATCCATGTTCATCTCCTCCAATAATAGTAGTAGTAGACTAGTAGTAGTGTATTTATAGGTTTCCTTTTATATTTATTATACTACAAAAGTAGAGTAAATCTTTTCTCACAAAATATAACTCCTAATAAAATAATTTTTTTTTTTGATGAATCAAGCATGCCAGAAGTGACGCCATATTTTTTATATAAATTATTTCAAAGCAGTAAACCGTCTCTCATTGCATTAATGAGAGACAACCAATAAATACACTAAAAAAAAGGATAAAAATAAAATAAAAATAATAACTACCTCTCAAGAGAAATGTCTCTCACTAACATTAATGACAGACCGTCTCTCCTAAGAATTTGTGATTCTGAGTTATGAATGATTGGAAATAATAGGATTGAACATCAAAGCTAAATGAGAATAATAAACTTGCAAATAATGATCTTTTCATTTTCAGGAGAGTCGAAAACTTGTTATTTTAAGAATGATGCAATCAAGCAAAACGACTCACAAAATCATCTGTGTTTCTTTGTACGACATCCAGACACAATTTTCATCATGGATCATCTAAAAACATTTTTTTTAGTATTTATTTATATATTAAATCATGAACAGTCTAAATCACTAAGATGATACATAGTATTATTGTTGTGTTTATTAAGGTGTTAACGGGAAATTAACATAAATGTCTACGATAATTATAGCGTATTTTATTCAAAGTGTAAACATCGTCTTATGCAGTCAATGTATGAGGTTAAATTTTTATTGGACTTGAGTAAAATGATATATAGGTTCATAGTTTAAACTTTGAGAACTTCTACTTTCGAAAAATTATTATATAATTCTACTCCACATTACAATCCATTACCTAAAAGTGCTACAATCAGATTGTTTCTGGATAAAAATTTAAATAGTTGAGAGGAAATGAAGAGGATCTAAATTAACTTGATAATACCCACATAATTTGCTTTATTACTTTATAGATGACACACAAAACCGTCACAATTAGACATCAACCTATACCAACATTATCGCATTTCATATTTTATGAGCACACATATTAATTTGTGTTATTTAAGTAAATTCAGAATAGAATTGTCATTATTAGTGATAAAATAATCTCGAAGATACACAAACTAAATCACATAATCCTGATTATCATTATATTATATTATATAACAAAGAATTTTCCTTTGAAAAAGTATTGAGACTATTCTCACAGTATCCGGTTCTTCTAAGAATTGGTATTGACAAAAGGATAATAAAATAAAATAAAATATTTATTCGTCTCATTTTCGCATCTCATATTAATATTAATATGCACTCGTACTTTTTTAATAAAAGAAGTGTTAAAATATAATGTAACATAACACAAAATAGAATATAAAATGAAACACCTAATCCGAAGAGAAGCACATGAAAAGGGAGACAAGGGAGACAAGGGAGAAGTGAGTGTAGTTGTATACTTGCATCCCAACAAAGCACGGTGGTTGCTAAAACGGGGTAATCAATTCTCAAGCTTAATTAGGGCATATTAACATTAATATTAATATAATATACTTCCTTTTTTCGGTTAATTAACGACTTTTGGTTTTGGCATAAAGACCAATGAAAGAAGATAAAAGCCAATTATAAAATGACAAATAGACCAAATTGAATGGAAATGATGAAATTGCTCATCAAATGCAATCCTAAAATAGAAAGGTCAATAATTGACCGAGACATCCAAAAATGAACTAGGACAACAATTAACCGGGACAGATAAAGTAATTACTATTAATATAATTTAAATTAGATATTAATTAACCCTCGAGACTACAACCCCCATCCTCCCCATCTCCTTGTTCAACAAATATCACACTTTCCTACTCAAAAACATTTCCAACTCATCCCTTTCTCTTACAAATTAATCTCTCTTAATTTCTCTTAATTTTTTTTTTTATATTTTGATTATTTGCTTAATTATTATTTGTAGATCCAAGAGAGAGACCCACTTTAATTAATTAAGCTGGTATATATTAAATGAAATTACATTCAAAATTTTATGTAGTTATACTACTCCCTATTTATTATTATGCTTTTAATTTGTCTTAAATTTAGTACCAATACTTAATTATAGATATGAGTAATAATTATATTAATTATGGTGTTTATTATATTTACTTTCATTATTATTATTTACTTTCATTATTATTATTTACAGCTCAAAGGTACTACTGATGATGCAGAAAAGCTGTACTGTTCATCCTCAACCTCAAACTTAAGCAGGTAAACAAACAATAGAGAGTAAAAATAGGCTTTTGCTTTTAGAAATCTTAAAAACTCTTGCTTTTTGGGTATGTCAATAATAATATTAATTTAATAATAATAAAGTAAGTTAGATCTCATCTTAGAACTAACTAAACACCAATAGTTGAGTTCTTGTGTTTATGTACTTGTACTATTGTATTACTTAAAACCCTAAACTTGCTTATCTAGCTACTTGAGTACTTCATTCTATTACCCTAACAAGTTGTGACGAAAGTCTTATCGATAACACAAATTCTTACTTGTGACTTGTGACGGTTACAGACTTGTTGAAAGAGTTTCTTGTGATTTAAATAATGTTAAAAAAAAGGGTTGTGGGACGTCACATGCTTAATGTACCGATAATAAGTCACGGGTTTGAATCTCTAGTTACTTTAAATAGTACAAAAGTTGTAAACAATAAATTTCATTTCATTCTGATTTCTTCATATATACTCCGTAGTTGGGAAGAAAGTGTTATGGACAATAAGTGGCAGGTTCGATAAGTCTCCGGCCCCTTTATATTGTACAAGCCAGGTCTTATGCATTGTAACTAATACAACATCTGTCATCTGCTGTACATTTTGTAAATGTTTTAATAACTTTGATTTTAATTTGTTGGCAGGAGTAGTCTTAATTAAAGGATGGAGTAAGTTTATAATTAATCAGGTGGTTGCTGTTGCGGTTGTGGTTGTGGTAGTTGCACAAGTATTGTGATTCAGTTTTGCTTTTTATTTGATTATCACTGCACAAATATTAAAAACACAAAAAAACAATAATTATACACTGTAACAGTAACTATTACAGTGTTTCAGCAATTTTTACTGTTACTGTACTCTATCATACTACAAATTTCTGATAAAAGCCATTATAATCTCTCATACATCTTCATCATACCTCTCACAATCCAACAAAAAAATTTCCATTAAAAAAATATTAAATTTACTATTTTTTTTATATATTTTTTCAATTTAAAGGTGAATTTGTTTGATTAATGAAAGTGGTATGGTATGGAGGTGGAGGAGATTCAGTCACCAAAACAACGAGCTACCAAGTACTCTAGGATTAGTTCAAATGGCGGCGGCGTTGGCGGGGATGCTGCGAATGCAGTGGAGTCCACCACCGTCATGAATGGCGGTGGTGGAGGTGGGCGGTGGGGGAGGCAATGGGGGGATTCATCTAGAATCATTAGGGTTTCTCGGGCTTCGGGTGGGAAGGATAGGCATAGTAAGGTGTGGACTGCTAAGGGTCCTAGGGACCGGAGGGTTCGACTGTCGGTTACGACAGCGATTCAGTTTTATGATTTGCAGGATAGACTTGGGTTCGACCAGCCGAGTAAGGCGGTTGAGTGGTTGATTAATCAGGCTTCGGATGCTATTAATGACCTTCCGTCTTTGGATGTTGCCAATTTCCCTCCTGAGACCCCTAAGGAGGTGGGCTTGGGTTCGCAGTCCAAGTCTGGTGGTAGTAGTAGCAATAATTCAGAGACGAGTAAGGGGTCTGGGTTGTCGCTCTCGAGGAGTGAGTCCCGGGTTAAGGCGAGGGAGAGGGCGAGGGAAAGGACGGCTAAAGAGAGTGAACAGCCCGGTACTAGTGAAAGCTGGCAGCAGCAGCAACAACAGCAGCAACAGCAGCAGCAGCAGCAGAACTCGTCGTTTACTCAGCTACTGACAGCTGGTATCAGCAGCCACGACACAGCGGTTGCGAGTTCTGCGGCTTCTAGAGGGATGTCAGCTGAGTACTTTGGTAATGGGCTCATGGGACTGTCTGCATCGCGGTCTTTTAATGGCGCTCATGAGATCCAACACCAACACAACCACAATCAACAGCATTTCCCGTTCTTGATTGACCAAGACCAACACGAACACCACCGCCTCGGACAAACAGCAGCCACAACCACGGCGTCTGGTTTCAATAGGGGGACCCTTCAGTCCAATTCTTCTTCTACACCGTCTATGTTATCGTACCTTCAGAGGTTTTCAGACGGTTCAAGTGTTCCCTTCTTCCTAGGAGGTGCACCCATTTCTCCTATTGTCGACAATCAACACGACAACCACCAGCAGTTCAACCCCGTTGGGTTACACCTTTGTTACGGTGACCACAAGGGTAAAGGAAAGAACTAAAGTATGTCTTCTTATCCGATTACTCTTTTTCATTTACTGTTTTATTGGTCTTTTCTTGTGCTAAGTCTAGCCATTATTTTTGTGTGGTGAGTGGTGGACTTAAGGGGACTTGCCCCTCTCAAACAATGAAAATTTTGAAATTTTTAGCTATTTTTTCGGGCTTACATTGTTTCATTATAAGTAGTCGAATTATTCACCTCTTAAAAACTTCCGTCCTTTTAATATAAATTCTGTTTCTGTCACTGTTGGCGGTGTTTTTAGCTTATATCATAATTTGAAGCTAATGCTTTGAAATGGTTCTTACTAGGCCTTTCCGATAAACATTTACCATTACACCACCAATTCTTGTTGATGACTGTCTAAATTTAAGACAGCTCTCACATTCGATTAAAATAGAGGTGGATATAGGAGGAGGTCATGAAAAGTTTGAAATAAGACGGTTTTAAGCGACTTTAATTGTACACATTATTTTGGTTGCATGGTACTATGAAAAGAGAGAAATGCTTGGGTTTCTTGGTGTACACAAAATACACACTACTATGAGAAATTAATTATATAAAATAAGTAGGTTTTACACTTTTACCCTATGGCATTGTGTTTAGTGATTTTGTGCATGGATTTCGGTGAATAAGAATAGGCAATCGGCTGTTTGTCTGGGATTTTATATCTCATGAGATGAGTAGAACAAGTGTTGATAATCCATAATAATAATAATTGTCAATTTTATTGTAGGTTAAGTACTATTTTCTGATAATAATAGATGAGCGACTGAGCGTTTAGTCAATGAAAAGACCATTCTACATTGTAAGATAGTCCTTTTTTATATAATTTGTGTCATAAATAAGAAAATAGTTTTGAAATCTAGCTTGATGCATGCATATGATAAACAAATTCTCTAACATTTTCAATTAAGTTTAGAACATTTTTAGTATCTTGTTAACCACAAATTCTTGTTTACAACATACATATCCGTCTTAAGTAAGAGATGGGTCAAATAAATAGATGATATAAAAAGCAAAATGCTAAGGAATGGCAAAAATCTTATCTATTTTGAATAGTATTGATCAGTTTACCTTTAAAATGAATAGGACCGTTTTAAGAAAGACCAAAGTACCAAACACAAAGTGTATCAATAACCTTTACAAAACGGTACTCGAAGATGATGAAGGTCAATTGGTGTTAGGTCATGTTCTTTCTAGCTTAATTTCAGCTCATCTCTTTACAAATTAACTCTTACTTCAATTCAGTTTAGTTTAATTCAATTTTGCTCCTAACAACCGAAAAGAACAAGGCCTTGGTATATTTTTTCGTACTTGGGAGTTAGAAACCCAAGAACCCTATGCTCCCTATCTAAGCTTTTGTCTCAACTCTCAAATAACATTAAATTTTTTGGAATAGTTAAAACTTTATGAGGACAGTGTTTTGAATGACAAATTGACAATTGAAGTCAAATTTGTCAGCAATTAAATTGATAAACAGGTCCAGTATGGTGATTGGTTAGAAAGGCCAGCACTCAATCTTCCGCAAACAAATACCAACTATTACAGTAGCCTATTTTGTTTGGCTTTGGTTAGTGGTTGACTGGTTGGTTACACTTTGAAGATGTCACCTTCATTTAAATGTCTGCTCATTTCAACTCTTTATTTGCGTATTCGTTGGAAATCATACTAGTATATACTGTTTTTTCAGATATTGATAGGGTTGTGCACTCAATTATTAGTATCGGAACATATTTTATTTGATTCGGTTTGCGCTTCAATTGTGGATGTTGCTTTGGTTTTGTCTGATTTTGGATCAAACCGGATGAAACATACCGCCATGAATCCATGATGACCAAACTATTTTTAAAACATATGCATATGCGTCACATTCACCTTTTAAACGTGATATGCTTTACATCCAATCCTCGATGTCATATGATACCGCCGTATTGTTGTGTGGTAGATTTATCTTTAGTCTATATGAAGTCGAATCACACAAAAATTAAGTCCTTTGCTCAGCCAAAGCCTTAATCTTTTGAAGTCTGCCACCATAGTTACAACATTTTTTGTCCGCAAAATAATGGCAAAGATTAAAGGTTATGTACAGAGCTTTGATGTGCTTAATCGACTAATCGTAATACAAAACTCTTCTATTTTTTCCAACGTTATTACGTTAATTTGTACTAGCTCCCTCACACACATACTTTATGAGAGCAATAATATTTTTCCCTGTACGGAACACCACTTATCTCATAAGATAGTTCACTTCACATGTCCAATTAATTTCATCCCAAAACCAATATCGACTGAACTTAGGGAGTAAATATGTGAAGCGGAATATAAAAATTGTAATAAATTAAAATAATAACGAATTATAAAATTTATACCCAATTGTTGTTGAAGAAAGAGGACAGGGTTGATTTGTTCTTATTGTCAATTGATTTTAGGATTAAAACTTTTTTTAATGACGGAGCTATGACCATGCCGCGATTTAACATACTAGATGAAACTGATGGCATTAACTAGGAAGAGAAGATGAGTAAATGTTGTATGTTGATGATCTTTCCTGCGTGTATAATATCCTCCTAGGCTCCTACAAAACAAGTCCTTTAAGGTCTGATAATATGAGGTGCTGCGCGCCTGCGCCTGTAAGTAATATTTGGGTGAAAATTCTAAGGGTCAAGTGCGAACCCTTCCACGAGCAATCTTGTGGGATTATTATTACGGTGATAGAAACTTCTTATGGTACTGGAGTAGTTACTGGTGTTTATAAGTCCTAAGTCAGTTCAATTACTGATTCAAGTTAATCGAATCTCATTCACGTTGTCCCTTTTGACTTTGATAATCTGACATTATCCTGCTATTTTGTTTTCAAAATCATACGAGATTTGATTCAAATAATGCAAAATCTAATCCTGAGTTGTTGGTGAAGCTTATCTGCAGGTTGACAGAGATGGAGAAACAGGAATGCAATTATGCAAGCCCTGAATTCCTGCAGATGAATGCATATACATGGCAGCAGCTCAATTACTTTATTTACGAGTTCATTTTAATTTTGTTCGGATTGCTGTTTTCCGATTCTAAAATCAATGTATTAGGCTGACAGACAAGTTCAATTTGTTGATTTATGCCTTTTGCCAAGCAAATCAAAGTCTGTAACAGGTTAGAATTATTAAAATGAGGCAATTCAAGGATATCTCTCAAGCTTCAGCTATATCTTTAAGCATCAGTACGGGTCTATGTTACTTTGACTCGGCTTAAGTGTCAGATACCACCGTAACATGTCAATTTTTTGGTCTAAAACAAAGTGGCAAACTACTATGTCGAAGAAACATAAATTTGTGTATTGGTCGTAAACAATTTATTTGTATGGGACTATCAAGTCATTTGGAGGGAAGAAAAGGGAACGGATGAGAGGAAAATATTTTCCTTAAGTCTGTTAGCAAAGTCGAGTTGGAGAGAAATAGAATGGAGAGTATAGCTCTCCATATTTTTTTCTACTAACCAAGCTAAAATTATTTTAACATGCCAAAAATTTAGACCAAAAATGGCGTTCTCAATTTCCCTCCTCCTTCCTTCTCTTTCTACATCTAAACAAAGTTACAATCAGCTGATTATGAAATAAGACGTACAAAATGCAAGTTTGAATCCTCTACATTTTCTCCTCCCCACTTCTTTTCATTTCTTCTTAGTGATCCACATCTTATCCGGAATCTTCTTAGTGATCCACATCTTTTCCAGAAACGATCTAATCTAATGATTATAATATTAGGACTAAAGTGAGGGGGAAGCGAGAGTCGAAACAATATCTTAAATGGAGAGGATCCTAAAATCCTAATACGTAAAATGGATGATCTCATTTAAGCGTTTAGTCTAGAGAAAAATGATGCATTTAAACACAAATTCTTGTTTCAAACAGACCATTTTCGTCTTACCAAAAAGACGAGATTTTATGATCAAATGTAACCATACTAATTTTACACCTTATGGTAACTTGTTTTCAAAATTGGTCACATTTGACTGTAAAATGGTCTTAAAATCCCGTATTTGTGGAAAAGACCAAAATGACGCGTCTTAGGAGACCCAACGAGATTTAAAAGGCAGGTGAAATTTCAGCAAGGTTAGATGTTACAACGTTGATCCGTACACATAGAGTGCAAAAAGGAACAGCATTTGATGACATTATAAGGTACATTCATAATTTCATATGAAGAATAACAACATGCTCATTCATTCATTACCTACAATATATTCACAATATAGATAAGACAATTATTAAGCAAGCGTTCACAGACTCGGAAGCTTTAATAAACTTTAAGTAAGTTGCAGGTCTGCACTTTCTTAACAAGCTATGTGCAACCAAAATTGTATTCTGCTGCTTTCACAAGCCTCCCAGTTTCCCTTTTTGCTTCGAGATATCGTCTTCTCTCTCTCTCTGAAAAGAAACGAGAAAACGCTCGTCAGAAATCAGAACAGACAAAGTACACCATGACATCGAGCTCACGACAGCCTGTGAAGCTAGTAGACCGCCAATAGCTACATTACCCAACTACCTCAAGAGTTCCCGCAAATTGTAGAGTAAGACCATAAGGGGGCAGGGGGGTAAGATGTACACAACCAAGAGACATTCTCAATATGAATCTAAATGAAACTTGTGTCTAGAATTACATCGAATGACTATTACTTCCTTGAGTTCAATCAATTGTATAAATTTTTCAAAAAATCTCCCTCGCGTATTTTGAAAAATGTATACAATTAACTAGAATGAAGGGAATACTTCACTATAAGAAAAACGCTTTCCATCGTATTCTACAAATAAGCAGTAATGAGTTTTTGGCTTCATTAAAAATGAGAAAGTTCAAAGGTAGTAGAAAGTAGAAACATGACTAAAAACTGCCCAAATAATATGACAACACTTCACAAATTACAGCTGAAGCAACTCTCTACCATCTCAACAAGCTAGTTGTACAAGAAGGCAACTTAAGTGTCTAGTGAACAGCAGCAAAACGAGCAATCGATCAACATAATATGACAACGCTTCAAAATAATAAAGCAATCTGTAATACCTAGCTGGACTGACCATGGGAAACAACACCTACAACAACAAATAAATTCTCGACGCCACAAAGGCTCCTCAAGATAAGGGTTAGATGTGCATTCCTTACCCTTGAACAAAATTTTAAATACTCCTCCCATTCTTTGGATTATACCACTTTTCTTTTTTGGCTCACTTTCATACCATTTCCTTAAATTGCAGAAAGAAACATACTAAAAGACCCATATAGCCTCACAAACTTACCCCCATCATAATTTCTCCTGCCACCTATTGCTCACATATTTCCTCCCTAAATCGGTGGAGAATTGTCAAAGGTGGGGTTTCATTGTGGTCGGATGTGAGGTTTGTGCGCCGTTGAGTATGTGGGAGGTTGGTGGCCAGGGGAAAGAACGAAAGGAGTGGTCGGCAGATTCTGTCGCCAGCCGATGGTGGGGGTGGGGGTAGGGGTTTGGATGTGGCCAGGGTAGTGGGGATAGAGGGTGGGGTGAGGGCCACGTCAATGCTGGGTTTGTGGTCGGCAGTTTTAGCGGACGCCAACGGTGGGGCTCAGGTGGGGTGAGGGGGTGGTGCTAGAGGTGGGTAGGGGTGGTGATAGGGTTGTGTTGTGGAGGGAAGTAGGGAGATGTGACGTGAGAAGTGAAATAAAAAGGGTAAAGTGTCCAAGTACACTAACAAGTTACTGTTCTTAATATTGGTGCAAAATCAGAATGGTCCAAAACCAAAGGAGGGGTAAAAGTGTCCAAGTACACTAATAAGTTACTGTTGATAATTTGCTTTGACATACTCCTCCATCCCATGGCATTTATATTATCCAGATGCTAAAGGTCATACTTAAGAGCGTTGTGACAAAAAAAATCATTATTACACCTTGACTTCAAAGAATCGACAGGTCGAAATACAATACTCTGAATTGACAGGGCCTAATAACCATATTACCCTTCTCACCATCTCACATTTCTCACTCACCTCCCAAGCCAGCCCCATGCCTCAAGTTCCCACCCTCCTCTAACACCAAAACACCACTACACAACATCATCGAACCCAACCACAACACTAAGTACCCTATATCACCACTCAACACCACCAGACAGCAGATATCACCACCAACCACAGCCCTTCAACACTTCTGACCACCACCATCCCATATCATCGATCTTGTCCTAGCACCACCCACCCACCGCGAACGCCACATATTCACCGGCTCACTCACTAGCCCAGCCAACCACTCATCCACCACTTACCAGACGATAACACCACTCACAAAACCATCCTTATCATCAACGGACTTAAGAGAGTAATTAACTACGAGGTGGGTCACATGGCAGTGTAACAAATAAGTGTGGGTTGTGGCGGTAGACCTGGCATGTGGGTCATGATAGGAGAGAAGGCAACGTGGATTGAGGTGATGTGGGCCGCGTCATAGAGGCACAGTGGTCGGCTGGTGACTGATTGGTGTTCAGATGGTGGTTATTCGAGTTTTGTTTGTTGGGAGTGGAAGGTTTGTTGGGGTTGTGGGTAGGAGGTGAGTGTTGGGTGAAGTTAGTTGGGGTATTGTTATTAGGAGAGGTACTTCTTGTAATTAATGAATTGCTAAGAGGGTAATTAATAAAAAATAATATAAATAGTTACCTAATAAGGAAAGAATGAGAAGTGGGAAGATAAAAATATTCTAAAAAGGAAAGTAAGAAGAACAAAAAAACTTAAAAGAGAGTCATTAACTACCTATAGTATAAGTTCACATTTTTACGTTCTCTGATAAAGGCATTTTTATTTTACCACAGATTACAGATATAAATGTGCCGACTAATTTGGGATTGGCCAAAAGAGAACGGACAAACATAAATACTCGAGAATGGAGGGAGTAATAGATTAGAATTCTGTCAAGCAAGGAATAACCAAAGAAGTGGTTATGTTTCTCTCAAATCTGAAAGTTAACAAGTCACTCAAGCATAGCCCACACAGAATCAACAAATATATCAATCACGCTGGCATTTCAGCAACCAGGAATTGTGGGCCTAATCATTTGTGGCTAGCAACAATGCCAACAAGCTTTCATCAATATGCATACAAGTCCAAGACTTTATAAAGCAACTTACTTATTTATACCATGAATAAATTTGTCGGAGCGCCACAACATTGACTAGAAGAAATTTCTAAGCTGTACTACACTACTACCTAAATACTTATCAATCCTACACGAGATTTATTTCTATCAATATTAAGATGTCTATTAACATTTCCAAGCAGCCAAGGCCTTGAAACCGACTAAACTGAACTTAGACCTAACATGAGCAAAACTGAACCGAATTTAAGTAAAACGAACAGGGCTAAGACTTAACATCGGATTTTGCAGTACAATTAGCTATAGAAAATGCGTATCCAGATTAACCAATTGGCTAAATACACATTGACAAACCAACAACACAACTAAAATTTACCCCAATAACCACCGGCTCCCGGTCGATGTAAGTACGTAGGGAGGTCTCAGGTCTCAAGTCTCAGGTGAGCAACCTCGCCTTTATGTATAGGCTTATAGCACACACAGGTTGTTTTCCATGACCGTAATTAAAATTGCATCAAATGACAACTACTTTCAAATTACGCACAATCAGTTTAATGAATCATTTAGTCCGTCCAATCATTACCTCATTTGCCAGAGCTAAAATCGAATCAAAAGGAGTTCATCTCAAGACAATAAGTCCGTCTCTTAACCAACATCTTAGCAGCAGTCCCATACGGCTCCTCAAACGCACTCGAAACCCACGACATATCCGAACCCTCCTTCTTCCCACCAGCACTAACACCACCTGACTGCTCACTAGGCCGAATCGCAACCAATGTAGCTCCCTTAAGCACAACCCCATCAGGCAGCTCCAAATGCGGCGCATACCACAACCTCATATTCAACGCCGGTACCAACGTCCTCTTCGAAGCAGACGAGGCCGACAGCGGTTTCACCCTCAACTCCTCCAACTGCTCCCTATTCATACACAACACTCCCTGACCATTCACATCCGTCAACATCAAACTATCAAGCGTCTTATGCTCCGAAATTATCGGTTGTAACAAGTAATGCCTCGCTGAGGCCGCGATTAACGAGCTAATTGTCCAAACTACCCTCAATTTCAACCCTCCATTCGTGTAAAACGACTCCGGTATACTCCCATTATCATTATTACTACTATTATTACCACCATTATCATCAACATGTAAGTTTTCGACCTCGCTCGATCTCGACACCGCCCTAATTACCTCCGAAGCACCGAGAATCACACAATTATCAAGCGTAGACCCGAAATCCGCCCTCCATTTCAACAAAACACCATCATCAATCCCTAACTCACCACTCGGAAGCTCGATTCGTAGAAACTTGATCTCATTAAAGTTCTTCAACACCTGCGTCGGCGAATGGTGCGTAACACCACCGTCACCGCCGCCGTCAATTCCGTCAACGCCAGCATTGACCACCGCAGACGGCGGACATAGCCGTTTGTTTCCAATTAATTGACTTAGCGCCTGAATCGGCTTGAAGAAGAAGTTACCGAAAACGACGCGTACAAGGTTAGCAAAGTGAGACCGAGGTTTGTCAGATGACGTGGAAGAAGATGACGATGATGACGTGGAATCGTCGTCGGATATAACGCAATCGACACGAACGACAACGTTTTCGACTTGTGGTACAAGTGAGTGAAACCTCCTCGAAACGACGCCGCATCGACCTAATGCTTTGACGTCGCCGATCTTGTTGAAGATGAGCATGAGCAGTGAGTCTGGGATCGCGTCGAAGTGGTCGAGATCCAAGTCCGAGTCCGGGTTCGGGTCGGGGTGGATTCGGGTGGGAGCTGGATCTGGTGAGAGTAAGGAAGACATGATTGAGATTGTGGGATTGGGTGGGTGAAAGTGAAACCCTAATTGAGGAAATTGAAGGAAAGAGTGAGGTAATTGGGGGAAATTTGGGGGGATGATGATTAGTGAAGAAGAGGGAAATGGCGGAATGGGTGTGTGGAAAGATAAGGATTGGTGGTGTTGTATATATTGTATGTATGATGATTGATTGATTGATGGAGGATGTGGAGTGTGGAGGAGGAGATATGTTATATGGGTATGGTGTATGGAGTGGTTGTGCTTATAAAGATTCTTACAAATTTAGTGAGGGAAAATGAGATAACCTCGTCCAATATTTGGTGGTATTGATTTTCGATATCACTTTTTCACATATTAAGATAGAGTTATATATAAACGGTGGGTTTTATATAGGGATGTGGGTAGATTAGGGGTATTAATGAGACGAGACAGCTCGCGAGCAACTTGAGATCGGCTCGGTCAAAGCTCGACTCGAGAGCTTAACGAGTCAAGCCGAGCAAACGCTGGCTCGGTTCGAAAAGCTCGCGAGCGGTTCGAACTTGTATGATTAGATAAGATATTGCTTATATTTTATAAAAATATTTTATCATGATTATATCTTTGTATCACGCATATCAAATGTTGATTTGCCGAATATTTTTACATATGACCTTCGAGCCTTGTTATTGAAATCTCGGAAGGAAAAAAACACTAACAATTATATAGGCTCGATTTGAGCTTGAGTTTGGCTCGAGCTCGCGTTAAAGCTCACAAGCTTGATAACGAGCACATATTTTTCAAGCTCGGGTTTTGCTTCTTGAGTACAAGTCGAGCAAGGCCAACCTCGGGGCTCGGTTCGGCTCGACTCGTTAACACCCCTAGGGTAAACTATAGAGTGTAGACTTTGTAAAACCAAAGCGACACGAATTATGTTAAACCCGTAATTGACTCGAGTAAACCTGATCTAAAAATGACCGATCAAAAAGGACTCGAAATAGCTTATTTAGAATCACAATTAATATTATATATATTAAAAAAATCAATTGTAAATCCCGCTTGCTGCTAAGAGAATAAAAATTCTCAAAAGTTTTCTCAAACAAACCATGGGAGTTTAATTCATGGGAAAAATAAACTCCTCCAAGGCAACCAAACACGTTTTTGCCCATTTCATGTGAATTGCATATGGGAATTGGAATCCGGTGAGTTGCAAACTACTACAGGAGTTCAATTCCTGTATGAACCAAACGAGTACCTAATGAGGGAAAATGAGATAACGACATTGGTATTTTGGGGTATTGAGTTTCGATATCACTCTCTCACATGTTATTAAGATATTTTTATATCAACGGTGGGTTTTACCTATGGATGTGTGTAGACGGTAGACTTTGTAAAACCAAACCAACACGAATTATTTTAGACCCATAATTGACTCGAGTAAACCTAACCAGAAAATGACCAATAAAAAAGGATTCGAAATAGCTTATTTAGAATCACAATTAATATTATATATATATATTAAAAAAATCAATTGTAAATCCCTATTCCTATTGAGAGAAGAAAAATTGTAAAAAGTTTTCCCTCCAAAGTCCATCTACCTATATAAGGAAACAAATGAGATTTTCCCATTAACTATTATCTTTCTTTTAAAGCATGATTTTTCCATTAAATTCTTATTTATAATTATAATGTTTTAATCAAAACAAAATAAAAGGGGGTATAAAATTATAAAATGAAAAATTGTTAATTTTTCTTAGAAAATAACTTGATGCATACTTACATCGTATAATATAATAAAATAAACTAATGCTATTAGTTTTATGAAAAAAATTCATTAAGATAATTTAAGAAAAGTTATAAAATGAAATCATTAACTTTGTGACTAAAAAAAAAAAAAGATTTCATGACATGCCCAATTTTTTTGTTAGTTTTGCTGTTTTATTTTTTTCTCATATCAAAATAGGTGAAATATGAAATTATGAAAGTATAAATTTTGAATAAATAAGTAATAAATAAATTAAAAAGTAAAAACTGCATAAATATCGCGCATTTACTGCGCGGGGATCTATACTAATACTTCATTATATATATGTAATTAAACTTTCTCTATAAAATTTATTTGTAAAATTATTCTTAGTCACAAATTCGAAAATAACTCGATCTTAAACAAGCCATACTCGAAATGTCCACCTCACTACCAAAGCCCAAAATGTACTCGTAACAACACATCATAGATAACAGGTTCGACATTCCCTGAACCCAAATAATTTGACTGACCTGATGACCTGATCTGACTCAAATATATAACAAACCTGAAATGACTCAACCAAAAGAGACTCAATTTGTATCGACCCGATAGACATCTAGGAATGTGAGAGGATAGTACTAACTACTAAGACTCCGACACTTAGTATTACCGGTGACGCTCTAGCATTATTTATAAAATAGAAGGGCGTTGAAATTATCTATAACAAAGAGTAATTATTAATTTATTACTAACGATTTGATTTGATTGCTTGGCCAAGACATTTTTTCAAATGTGAAGGGTAAAGGTAAATTCACCACCGTTTTTACTAATGACATTAAACAAAACGGCAGAGGCGTTGAGATTAAGGCATTTGATAAGTTCAAAGTTTGTACAGTAAATCGCATCATCCATATCTATAGAATGGAGTAGTAGTTGACTATTTCTATGATATTTACGACAAAGATAAGCTTGTTTAAGTTGAAGTTATTGATGTCTTAATAGTACTCCACAATCTTGCCAAATTATTTTAATGGAACTGTTAATAGCAAGAGAATGATTTTTATTAGAACATTTGATGCTGAAAGTTATGAGTAATTAAGAGGATGACTTGTTAAATGTAAAATTTTGGGACCGGGTTAGGTTCGGGACAGGTCATTTTCGTGTCAGGTCAGGTTATTTTTGGGTTGGGTCGCTCCGGTTCAGATCATTTTGGATCGGGTGATTTCGGGTCGGGATTTTGGCTAAAACAAGTCCATTCGGGTAATTTCGGGTCACTCCAAGTCAGGTCGTTCGGTTAGGTCACTTTGAGATCAGGCCAGTTTGAGTCTATCGGATCAAATTCAAGTCACTTTGATCTCGAATCAAATCAGCTTTGTCGGGTCTACCCAAATCACAACGTCACAAGTCCTTAACTTAAATTGCCATTTTTTCATTATGCTTGCTCCTACTTCAAAAGTTGTGATGCAGCTTAAGTTAACTGCTATAGTACTATAGTAGGTAAGAATAGACCTGGCAAAACGGGTCAACGGGTCGGGTTCGGGTCAGGTCAATTCGGGTCGGGTCAGTTCGGGTTTGTCACATTATCGGGTTAGTTCGGGTCGGATCGGGTCCTTTCGGGTTTCCGGGTTTCTTTCGGGTTGTTAGTCGGGTCATTTTCGGGTCAAGCGGGTCGGGTTGATTCAGGCCGGGTCATTTCCGGGTCAATGAAAAAGCGGGTCGGGTTATTTCAAATCAGGTCATTTGCGGGTCGGGTTAGTTGGAGTTGGTACGTTTTGCATCTTCGCATTTTTTAAATAACTAACCATTTTTTTTCTTTCGTTCCTTTACTTCTGTTAAATTATTTACTAACCGAGTATATATTATTTTTAGGATATTTTGTTTATAGTTTTTATTTGAGTTCATTATCAAATGTTGAAATAGTTAATACGAGATGTTTGTAAATTGTAATCATCTTCAAGTCAAACATATTATCAATTCTTGAGTGCTTTAATATTGTAATGAGTTAATGATAGTAAGATAATCTCAACCAATTCCTTTTATTCTAGATGTAATGATGTATTACATTTAAGTATTTAACTTAACTTGGAAAGAAATACGTTTAATAGTTTATTAATTAATAACAATATTATAGACGGTTACGATATTATTACTAATAATTCAAATTTAAATCTTGGTGGATATCATGTTAATGAAGTTTGTGTATTATTACTAATAGTTCACATTTATTTACAACCATCATTTAAATCTTAATTTTGAAACGTTCACACATTCTTATACAAGTGATCTAATGATAGGATTATTTGAGATTGAATTATAACGGGATTGATTCATAACATATTACATTTTCTTTTTTACAGATTCACTTATCGACAAATTAGTAATAAGGGAGCTTGTCGCACGCATGTGTCATATGCAAATAAAAAAAAGGACAGCAAAAAAAGAAAAGAATGGATGAGTATAAATTTTGTGTAAACAAAGTTTATACAATTTCATGCTAATTATTTTGTATTGAATTAAGCATTTTCAACTCCTTAAATTAATTTARTACTAATATTGAATGCAATTTAAAATTAGCTATTTCGGGTCAATTCGGGTCATTTACGGATCGGGTGATTTCGGGTCGGGTTGTTTCGGTCCGGGTGGTTTCGGGTCGGGTGACAACGGGTCGGGTCAGTGCGGGTCTAGCAAAACTCGGGTCAAGATCGGGTCGGGTCGGGTTAATTCGGGTTTTCGGGTCAAATTCGGGTCCCACAAGTCGGGTTAATTCGGGTCTCGGGTCATCCTTTTCGGGTCGGGTCATTCGGGTCGGGTTGATTTTGTCAGGTCTAGGTAAGAACGCACACGAACACGACATCCCAAGAAATTTAGGACACGGAACACGTTATTTAAATTTAATAAAATAAAGTATATTTGATAGTTATAAATGTTTCGTTTTTTATTTTCTAAAAGTATTTGATATTATATTTAAACAAGTGAAGATAAAACTTGACCTTAAATATAACTCATTTTCATTTCCGACCCAAAACCATCTCGTAATCAATCTCTTTCGATGGCTTATTTCTCGTCTAAAGAACATCATTCACACCAAATGATGTCCAAATACCATGGACACGTGTCCAAATACCATGGACACGCGTCGGATACGTGCTCAAATAAATGAAGAAAGTTAGACACGGTTTTATAGGTGTCCGACATGTTCATACATCTATCCATCGAGGGTCGATGTCAGACACGACGTCGGACACAAGATGACTGATGAAGAGGAATATATGTGCAGACAAATTCATACAACTTATATTAACTATAAATTCATTCCCGTTTTCTACTATAGGTGTCCGACATGTTTATATATCTATCCATCGAGGGTCGATGTCAGACACGACGTCGGACAAAAGATGACTGATTGTAATACTCGGTATTTGCAGTGTAGGGACACTCGGTAGAGTACATGGTACTCGACCGAGTGCCCCATTGTGTCAGACTGTCAGTGTTCTGAAGTGGGGAACTCGGACAAGTGCAACGAACTCGGTCGAGTGGTCTGCACTCGGTCGAGTGGTCTGCACTCGGTCGAGTGTCACTCACTTGACCGAGTGTCCGGTTCGTAGCGGGTTTTTCTGCGAAAAGTATAAATAGTAGATCGGGAAACAATATTCATAATTTCGTTTTCAAAAACTAAAACCCTAAACTCCGTTACTGCTTCTCCTTCTATTCTTCATTTCTGCGGCGTAAATCTAAGCGATTGTTGGTGTTTCTACGTGTCTTAAGATCGGATTCGCAGAGGTAAGTGTCGGATTGAGTCTTTTACTTTGTTGTATGAACCCTAAATTCTGATTTGGGGACTTTGTCTTAAGTGGATACATTTAATGCGTTATAGGAGGAGAATTCGTAGAAGAA
>VHZZ01000041.1:18255-35320 GCA_009801015.1 Silene noctiflora | reverse complement strand
TTTTTAGCTCAAATAAGCTAGATTCCTACAAAACATACTCAAACATATACTTGCACTAGAAATGTAATATTAGCTCTAAAAACACTTAAGCAAGTTCAATTTGTCATGTAAAACAAAGCTAATAGAGGGAGTAAAATCACATAAATAAAGTACTTATCATTGAATATAAAAGCTAATCCACAAAAATCCTCAAATCACTCAATTAGGGTTTGATCAATCTAACTAAGACGATAAAAGACCATGCTAGATAACTTACCCCGACGATTACGAAAGTAAGGATGTAAAAATCCCCAAAAGTGACAAACCCTAGCCTTGGAATGATGAAGATAGGTGGAGAAACAGTAACGTCGTTCTTGTTTTTTGTGAAAAGTGACTAGAAACTGATTATGAAATGTTTTAAGCTAAAACACGATAATATAAGCTTTTCGATCTATCTTAATCAAACCGCGAAAAAACTCGTAACGAACCGGACACTCGGCCGAGTACGAGACACTCGACCGAGTGGGTTACACTCGATCGAGTAAGCCATACTCGACCGAGTATACACTTACTCGGTCGAGTGCATAATAACCAACAGCCTGACAGAACACCCATACAAGCTACTCGGTCGAGTACCCCCTACTCGGCCGAGTAGCCTAAGACCATAAATATGATGTATTACAATATGGAAATAGATGGTTAGGAAAAAATGTAATATGTAATATATTTTTTATTGTAATGTATTGTAGTACTTCTAAAAAACTTAATTTATATAAAGCGCAAAATTTTTATAATTTCGGTTCGACTTTTATAAGTTCAGTTCAGCTCCTATAAGTTCAGTTCATCTTCTATAAGTTCAGTTCATTTCCTAAAAGACCAAAAGAACATGGCCTAACAGTTTGTGTTGCTGTTGCTGCTGCAGTGCTGCATCTTTCTTTTCATGTTCTAATGCTATACTTAACTCACGAGTTGTTGTGTAAGACGACTTTCTATATAAGACTAACCCAACAAGAAAAAGCCCAATTAAATTAGTTAATAAATACAGTATGTATTAAAATATCTTATTTTGATAACTTAATATTTTATAATAATAACTTGTATATTTAAATACGTCGAGATTTATCATAAGATGTCAGGTTATCAAAATAAAATTAAAATGTAAAATAAATTAAATTTTAAACTTGGGTTATACTTCTTTAGGGTCAGTCATATACTATAGAACGGTTCTATAGAATGATTGTATTAATTAACCCTTAATTTATAGGAATTACTTTTTCACATACGAACTTTACTCTTTCACATACATCTTTTCATAAATTTTCCATATCATACCCTTTTTCCTAAACCTATTCAAATTAACTTTTACATCTACCTTTTTCCCTAAAATCGTCTAATTGCTCTATAAACTTGAACAATGGATTATAATACTCTAATTAGTGAAGTAGTATAGTTTGTTGTTTGTCAATTATTAATATATTTTGTTGAAATTATTAAGGTTTATCAATTAGTGAAATTAATGTTTACTTCTTGTTTATCAATTAATTATCTTTCCTCTATTTCTGCGCTTTGTCATTGTTCGATACTAAGTTTGGAGTATTATCGATTCGGGCCATGCTCCGTCAAATCATTTGGAGTTATTATCAATATTTATTACTGTATATGATGCATTAATGCTAGTATAATACGTTGTTTGACTTTTTTTTTTTCCTAATTTGGTGCTAAATCGAACAGCCCACTTCACCTTCGACCACATTGTATCTGCCGTTTAATTTTCATTTATACAAGGTTATATGTATGCTAATACAGACGGAGCAAGGGGTCGGCCGGAGTGAGGTGGGCCGGACTAACGTCAACCAGCAACTAGACTGACGGAGAAAGGGGAGTTGAATGAAGGTGATGTTGGTGGTGAAGGGAGATGATGGAAGTGAGAAAAAAATCAACGGGGGAGGGAATGAAAAAAGTGATAAGGGTAAAATTGTAAAATGCGTATGTAAAAGAGTAAAATTCGTATGTGAAAAAGCACGTCCCTAATTTATTACATAGACAACATAGTACATGAAAAAGCCATAAGGGCCTTAGGGGTTGGTTTTAGATTGGGCCATTTGAGCCCATCAAAGTTCCGATTAGTTGATATACTTTATTTGGATCCCAGATTAATTTAGGTCATCATCAATATTCAAAGAGAGAAAGCCAGAGATTCAAATCAAATGGCGACTGCAATTATCCGTTGCAAATTCAACCTTCAAGCTCTCTATTCCTTGCATAATCTTCAACATCTCCTTCTCTACTCAACCAAATCCCCAAATCAATCATTAATTAAATCCCCAAATCAATCTTGCACCAATTATTTGGTAAATAATCTGGGTTTCTCTCCTCAACAAGCTCTATCAACTTCCGCCAAACTAACTTCCAAGTATTCTGACTACTCCAAATTCTCTATTAATGCTAATTCTGTTGTTCATTTCTTCAAACAACATGGTTTTCATGATACCCACATTATCAAGGTTGTATCTTCTTACCCTCGAATCTTAGCTGCTAATGTCGACAAAACCCTAATACCCAAATTTAAACTTCTCAAAGATCTGGGTTTTTCTGGGTCTAGTTTAATTCGCATTATTTCATCGAGTTCTGCATTTGTATCAAGCAATATGGATACAATTATCCATGATCTCAAGCCAATTCTGGGCAGTAATGAAAACCTAATCAAGTTTTTTAGAAACTCCGTTTTTCCCTTGACAACACCTGGTTTGGTAAATCTTAAATCAAATATTGCATTGTTGAATAATGAGTATGGTGTTGATATTCAAGTTATTCGGAATAGCATTCTTAGGAATCCCACATCCTATTTGAGGAATACCCAGTTTCTTCGAGATATATTGGTTAGGGTTGAAGAGGAATTAGGGATTCCTCGAAATTCTGGGATGTTTTTGTATGGCGTGTTTTTGCTGTGCCAGTCTAGTAAGATGATGATCGACTCGAAATGTCAGCTGTTTAAAAGCTTTGGATGGACTGAATATGATGTTTCTGAATTAATCAGGAGATATCCTCTGGCTTTGTTACTATCTGAAGAAAATATCAGGAAAAAGTTGGGTTTTTTGATGACTGAGCTTGATTTCAAGCCTGATTACTTAGCTACACGTTATGCCTTGTTTCCTTATAGTCTGGAGAAGCGAATGAAACCTAGACGTCGTGTGTTGATGGTTTTGAAGGAGAAGGGTTTGTTGGATTACAACTTTTATGCCGCCATCAGTCGAACTGAGACTCAGTTCCTAAACATACTTATTGAACCTTTTAAGGAAGACGTACCGGGTCTTCTTCAACTTTATCAAAAAAGCAAAAGTTGTTCTACTGTTGACGCCATTTCAAGGTGACGCAAAGCCCTCTTGCAGCGAAATGTATTTTAGGAATTTGTAGCTTGTCTGCCAGCTTGTTATAGCTGAGGTGGGTAAAGATGAGTGTTAATTTTGTGGATTGTATTCAGAAACGTTTATGGGAACTTAGAACTATAGGGCGGATTGTATGCAGCCATCAAGCAGTATCTATATTGGATTTAGGACGTCTGTGAGCTTAGTTAGTGTAAGTTGAAACTCTCTATTCAAATAAGTTAGTTTTGCTTGTTTGGGTGCGATACTGTAGTTGTTCTCTTGGGTATCTCTGTTCTCTAATTGGTGTCACTGTGTGTAACTGTAATTCTTATTAAGCATGCCTGACTTGTTGGTCAGTGTGCTTAACAAATCAATTAGGAGTCACACACTTCGTTCACAGTTTCTAGTACTTTCAACCCCGCACCCATATGTTCATCTCAAACCCAGCTTTAATTCATGAATGCCGTATTTCAAATTTCAATCAATAAGCCCTATTATTGCTACTCTGGAGTATTATATAACGGAAGTTTTTTTTTTTTTTTTTTCGTTTTGATATTATTAATATAATGTTCCTTTGAAACTTATTACACCCAATGGGTCCAAGTTGGCTGTTTGTATTTTGTGTTTTTTTGCAAATGCCGCTGGGACAGCGGCTTTCAGATTTTCATCATAAAAAAGAAAGCCGCTGTCAGAACAATGGTTGAGGAATGAACTGGCAGAATGCAGCGACTTTGAAGATTGAATCAGCAAAGTTTGCTCTTTTCGAGCATGTTCTCATTGCTGCACCAATAATGCTTGCTGTTTCAGTCATCAGGAATCAGCAAAGTTTGCTCTTTATAATGGGGTTATCAATCTAGCTAAATATCAGAATTTCTATACTTATTCTCTCTATTTCCATCTCGCAATTTCTCATTTTCGTCATTGAATGCAAGGTGATTTTCTGCTTCGTAATTACTGCAGTTTCTGATCAGTGGTAGCCTATCAATTTAATTGATGAACAGCTATCTTAGAACTTATCTAATTGCATCATGTTACGAATTATCAGGTCATACATCCTAGATTAATTTGGATTGTTGGCAACCTGGGTAACATGTCTTATACTCCGTATTGCGTTTATCTTTGCTGTCCAATTGATTCTCGGCTTTAGTTTATCTTAATCACGGCTAGTTAGTTCCCATTTAAGTTACCTTCAAGTTCTACCATGGCTATGTGCTTGTCCTCCCGAGTACTATTTTATCTGATCTTTGGTCCTGCAAAGCTGCAATTGAAACTTGGTGGCTAGTTTTGGGTACTAATTAAGATGGAATCTCAGCTGGTGGTTGGGAGTTTATGCAGAAATGGTAGTACTAATTGTGGTGACTGATCGTTGACTGAAACAACAATGCAGATCTATTCTTTAGCTTTTTTTCAGTACAATTCAGATAGCTGGCGAGCCCTTCTTGTGGTGACTGATCGAATGAGGCACTTGAGCCCTTGACTGAAAACAATACGTAACCTTTTTGTTTTGAACCTTTTCAATATAATATTTTCCCCTTTGCTATAACTCCGACCGCAATTAGAGGACTATACAACCAATTGTATATATCTAGTAGTATAAATTTGGAGCTTTATCGCAAATGATTTCAGCTTATATATACACATTTTACGAGCTTTATTAAAAAGAATTTGAGCGCCTTTATAAAAAAAAAATTAACTCAAAATATTATATTGAAAATTTGAAACTCAAAAATAATATATATAAAGTCGATAAGATTTTAATTTTAACATCTAAAAAATTAAAATGTAAATCAAAATTTTTAAAAGCTCAACAAAATTGTATATAAGCTCAATTAGATTTGTATTGGATGTACGATGCTCATATACATCTGGATGTATAGTACTATTTGTGCTCCGAAAGATGCGATGCAGCTTAAGCTGGCTGCTATAATATTACGAGGCTTAAAATGCAGCCAATTTTTGATCAAATCAACAGGTCGTCTGGTGCATCTTTCGTGTTCTAATGCTATATGAGGCCTATGGGCCGAAAACTCCATTTGAACCGGTACGCCTCATTCTAGCCTTCAAGGGTCCGGTTTCGTCTGACCAATAGTGCCTGTAACTTGGCCACTCTATGTTTTAGGCTGTTTTCAATATGTCGGTCAGGCCTATGAATATGATCGTCTTTACATACAGCATACAGAAGAGCCGTGGAAATAGGAATGTGCAAGTTTAACAATGTGCATTCTACGCATTCCAGTTACGATATCAGGTCAGGTTTTCCTATGGTTGACATCGTAATTGAAAACCATGAAGTCCATGATATACAAAACTGAAAGAAGATAAATAATTTCCAGCGTCGAGCAAATCATGATTTCTAGCTGGTATACAAATTTCTAAATTTGAGTGACCATGGACAAGTATATAAAGGGTAATAGGGTTCTAGACTTCTAGTAATATAAGAACATTTCATGACATACTATATCATTGTCAATTTGTCATGCTTACAGATTTCTGCCGCAACGGTCACATGCAGTAGGCTCAGTTGAAGCTGATTGTTTAGGTTTCTCTTTTTGCAGCTTCGGCAGATCATACTCAAAGACTTCAGCTAGTGCCTCTGCTCCGTGCTTAAGCTCTTCTGAACTGCAATGATTGAAAATATAAGACAGATTTCTTGAGTTCAATTTAGAGGAAACAACTCCTGTTTGGCACCCTTCTACAGAAAAGTTACTAATTATGCACAGTAATAAAAAAAATCTGTTGATCATTTCTACAGAAAAGCAACTAATTATGCACAGTAATAAAAAATCTGTTGATCATTACTAGACTGCACGTATTATCCATCATAAATGAATGATGATGTTCTATTTGGAATTCCGGAAACTTGTTGATCTCCAGAAATATAAAACAGGAAGAAGCAAAAACTAGAATTCTAGAAGAGGCAATATTGCTGGATTTGAGACAGTATAATTCACATATATGCCAAAATGACCAAGGTCGGGCTGTGGTAGCTGTTAGTGAGATCAAGACCAAAAACAAGATTTAATACCATGAGAACGACTGATACCATTCAGTCGACTCATTTCTTTCAAATTGTTTCTCATTATTAAGAAACCGGACCTTAGCCCACTACGCTTTCCTTACCAACCTTTCTCAAGTGACGTAGTTAGAATGAGAATTATAAAGCATATAATATCTTCGCATATAGAATGAGAATTATAAAACATATCCATGACAAGAAAAAATGATGCAACTAACCTTATTGAAAGTGGAGGAGTTAACCGTATGATTGTGTTGTGGGTAGGCTTAGCAAGAACCCCTCTCTCCTTTAACTTGAGGCAAATGTCATAAGCTGAAACGGGTGAGAGAGCATTGCTGTTGAGCTCCACTGCATTGAAGAGACCCTTTCCACGTATTTCTTTTATGAACTCGGGGAAACGGCTCTTAACCTCTGACAGCAACTGCCTTAGCTCCACTCCAGACTTAGCAGACCTAGATGAAACACAGATGTACAATAAATAGATAAAACCACAGCTGACATCCAAGATTCAACACAAATAAGGTCACATGAACTAGGCAGAATGCAGAAACATATTAGCAGGTACTCCTCTTCCCCAACTTATTCCATTTGTATTGTCAAACTAAGAATTTTAATACATAATTAATACGTACATAAATATAATATAGTACCAGTATATAGTAAAGTTAGTGACATGCTAATCCCCTTTATCTAAAAGCGAATTCAGGCACTACTATTCCCATTATCTTAAAGAATTTGCAAATTAAAGACAGACTACCTTTCAACAAGTCCTTCCTCTCTCAGAACATCAAGTGACGCAACAGCAACAGCACTCGCCAATGGATTTCCGCCGAAAGTGCTGAAAATTCAGAAGCATGACAATAAATAGAGGTAAAACAATGTCAGCAGTCAGCACCACATAATACAGCAGAATGTTGGTCAACATGACGTGACCCAAAATTAGGTGTGTTCCAAAACAGGCACTTTTCTGTGCGTAACAGCTTCCTCAGAACATCACGTCGACTTGATATTGTGAGCCGTTGTTATTTAGTCTAAAAAATCAATCAAATTAAAACTATTTAAAGGATGAAATTAGATTCAGAATGGTGACTAGTCAATCTGATCTCCCAATAAAGGATCTGGTTAGTCTGTTATCATCTAACCAGTGACCACCAATGGTCAAACCCTTTCTTTGCATGCTCAGAATATTCTTTGATCAATTAATTTAAGCATATAATTCTCTGATACATTTATATAAACAGATCTAATGATGATATTGAAGATTTACAAGCAGAAATTCACTACATCATGTGCTCAGAATATAACTACTCCCTGAATTGTAGATTTGTAGTGAGTGCTTTTTATGCAAGATTTCAAAAGGATGAACATATTAAGTACTACTCCAAAGTCCAAATCAGACTGAAATGGAGGACATCAGGCAATGTGTTTCTCAGATTGGATGACTTGACCCTCTGCTACTGATGCTAATTTTATGTGGACTAACAAACAAGATGGATCTTCAACTCTTTCTACATCATAAGTGAACATGAGCATCTGGTGGGTCAAGAACAAGCAGCCTTGTGACCCTATTAGCGCATTTACACTTTGCATGTTACTTTTAGACGCCTGGCAAACTATCCTTAGGCAGACTTAATAGGCATCCTTGTAGCCTTACCATGACATTAAAAGGTTTAAAAGAAAATAGAGAAAAGCCATGACTAAATGAAGCGCATGAAGCTTGCTTATTGCAGACAGTGAAACTTGGGCAGAATAAAATCAGCAAAACTTCACTGGTGTGCAGAGAAGTTGAAACAGATAAAGCTTGTGCAACAATCAAAGGAAAAAAAACATTATAAGCACAACCAATTGAGTATCATGCAAGCACAAACCTTCCATGCTCTCCAGGTTGAATACACAGCATTACATCTTTATCAGCAAGAACTGCACTGACAGGTATAACTCCACCACCCAAAGCTTTTCCAAGAATCTAAACAAAGTCAAATAATCCCATTAGGAGGCAATATTTTCTTTTATAAAATTCAGACTCCGTTCTGATTTTTTATATGACTGCAGGAAATCTATAGGTTCAGTATATATTTGTACAATACTGAAAATAAAAGGAACAGAAAGTGTTAAATTAGTCTCATACTCTCATCATCATTGCTTTGTAAGAAGCTCAGCACCAAGAGAAGGGATTACGAAGAATTAGATTTTAACCAGCAGAAGTCTTCTGCTATGATTATATAGACATGCAGATGGTTTAAAAGACAGGAAAGTATGGATAAGATTTTTGATGCACATGTTATCTTATACCATGGCTTTGGACTGAAGTTCCCATGGACTAAGACAAGGCATAATTCAGAAAGTACCAAAACAATATCTATGGGAAATTAAAATATTTGCACCAAGCACATAATGTGACTATGTTCTATCCTCATTTTCTTCAATCCATTTTGTTTATCTTCTTTTCTCCCCTTTTTATATTTTCCCTGTCTTTAGTATCTTCAAGATTCCTCATTATGTTTCACTTAAATTGATCTTCATACCTCTTATTTTCACCTTTCCTCATGTTTCCTTCGTTTCTTTCTTGTCTTCCCTTCTTTTGTGTCTTTTTTCTACCTTTTTATTGGGTTTGCAACCCACCCACCACCTACCTTCAAGTCTTCAACCAACGGTTCATGTTAGTCAACCCCAAATTAATTTGGGTTATAAGGCTATGGTGGCGGTGGTGTACATTCACAGTGAAACGCAGATTATTAAGAAATGAACAACATTTTTAACAACTAATCTCTAACGATAGGTGCAACCTTTGGCTTTAAAAGCTAATTTTGAGAAAACTAATAATGAACTCTCCAATCACTTCAGACAAATAAAAAATATAAGCACCGATAGAGAAAACTAGTAATGAACATGATTGTCTTACAACAACATCTGGGCGAACTTCCTCCCAGTCACAAGCTAGCATTCTTCCAGATCTTCCCAAGCCAGATTGTATCTCATCAGCAATCATCAAGACATCATATTTTGTGCACAAATCCCTGACCGCTTTTAAGTAGCCTTCTTTAGGAACAACAACCTGCAAGAAAAGACAATCATTACTCTATAATTTGTAGTTGCAGGTTGCTACACTCGTGGGCCAGTAAGTTAGAAGACGAGATTGTTAAAGAGAAGGGAAGAAAGGGCCCTGAAGGCCTGAATGCTCACCTGTTCTATAGTTTATATAAATGAAATTTGATGAAAGTAAAACTTAGAACTTGGTGATGACAAGAAATGACAGGTGTTACTGTTACTGTTATAGTCGTCGTTGTTGTTCTTATTAAGTTATTATTACTACTATTACTATCATCATTGCCATTGTCAACAGTGACATAATGGTTTGGGTGATAACTGATATGTGGTACAGAAAAGACTATCCAAATTCACAGAACAATCTCAAAAAAGATGACTTGAGAACAAAACTGAAAACGTACCCCTGCCTCGCCTTGTATGGGCTCAAATAAGAATCCAGCTATACAATCTCCTTTCTCTGTGGTGCACACAACATAACAAAGTCAGATCACTACACGTGATTAATCGATTTAGATTTTAGAGCTTGAAAACATCTCAGATCAGCAAATAGGGGTTAGATTATTGCAGCAATAATCAAAGAGGTCACAGGTGGAATTCAGTCCATCCATGCAAGTGATAAAGCTGCAATAACCACAGAATACTTTAAGAAAAATACGAGTTGAGAACTTCATTCTCTTACAATTACCAGTACAATGTTTAGCTAGTCAATTTTTATTCCGTCAATTTGGGAGTTTAACGGTATCATATGCTAAATTTTGCATATGTTAAATTATGTATTCATTCATTAACATCCAGTCCTACTACTACTACCAAAAAAAAAAATCAGTGCTTCTTAAAAAGCGGAGAGTTGATATGGCCTGGTAACAGGTAATAAGAACATTCATACTACAGACTTCGTACCTCTGAATAATTTCTCAAGGGAAAGTTCATCACCAAAATCAACCTTGATATGGCCTGGTAACAATGGACCAAAACCCCGAGTAGCTTCATTATCACAACTCATAGAAATGACACCCAGCGTACGTCCATGAAAACAACCGCAGCATGAAACAATTATAGCCTGCATATGGAATGCATATTTAAATTTTACAAACAAAAGATGAACCTAGAGAAATTACAAGGGTAGGTCAGGATTGAGTAACCAATAACCATATAGATCAACCAATTATCCAACTCTTACTACCTCTTACCACCTTTGACTCTGAGACACAGGGGAAATGGTGCGTAATAAAGTTATTTTAAATTGACACTTGCGACAATCGGGAACTTTCTGGTATTCCCGGGGTGAAGAAAACAAAAAGGGTTTAAAGAGCTACTTTAATTTAGTCCGTTATGCCAAATCCATAAAAATAATGAATCCTCAGCTCCATTTAAAACATAATTACATCCAAGGTCAACAGCCTCTTTAGTTCATAAGGCTATGATGATATAAAATTCCTAAACCCACCTAAAAGCATCGAGTAAACCATTCGATGTAGTTCATGCAGTAAGATACAAATTCTCAAGCTCACTGCAAGTTACTACAGAAAGACAAAGGCAAAGAAAATTCAGAGATTCAGCAATGAGAAAGGAAACAAACCAATCAGTCAAGTGAAAGGTTGAAGAGCACCAAATCACCAATCCAGGTTTGGTAACCTTTGTATCTCATGAAATTAAGAAACATTAACTCTTGAGAGACCAAATAATACTCACCTCATTTTTAGGAATCTTTTTCTTTTCATAACCCCATTTTCTTGCCACCTTAAGAGCCGTTTCAACACCTTCAGCCCCGGTATTCATCGGTAGCACCATATCATATCCAAACATGCTAGTTATTCGCTCAGCAAATAGAGGAAATCTATCATTATAGAAGGCTCTAGAGCTAAGGGTGAGCTTTTGTGTCTGCTCGATCAATGCCTTCGTAATCTTAGGATGACAATGTCCCTAAGTAAGAAAATATAGCAAGCAATTAGCTCTGCACATTAGATACTGTGGCAGCCATTACATCAAATTACGAATGAACTTTCTTCACCAAGTACGGAGTAACACTTTTGACTTTTGCATCATCAGGACTATTGCGTTCTATTATTCATGGAAACCAAGCATTGAAAAGTCCCAACGACTACTCTGTAAACAAAATGCATCAACAAAGAATATATATATTCAATCATACCTGGTTAACAGCAGAGTATGCAGAAAGAAAGTCTATATATTTGTTGCCCTCTGGATCCCAAATAGATGACCCTTTTGCATGAGAAAATACCATAGGAATTGGATGGTAACTGCATTGATCAGAAACGCAAATCAGCTAATATACCTAGAAATTAAGTACACCCGATGAGCCATCTTAACGTTTATCCTCAAACAACACCAAACACCACAATTCTACAAGGATGGACTCCAACAACTCCAGATCTTCTAAATAGACCTGGATGTCAGTACATAACTATCAGGTGCAAACACTAAGCTTAACACTGAGAGCTATTAAGCACTTTCGTTCATACTGCGAAGTTTCCAATCAATAGTAGGGACTAGGGATCAAGTGTGAACATAAGACGAGTTAGTCTAAGGAGGTTAATCAGTAATTAAAAGGTTCTTAAATGCTAAGACATTCGAACAAAACCAAGTTACATACTCTCTAATACAAACACATACACAGACTCGTAAATTTATAACTTACTGCCAAAGAACTTCCAAAAGGAGTATCAGCTTCCAAATAGCTTCCACAACAAGGCGTGTCTTAGTCATTTGTTTAGATTTGAGTATGTTTATCATGTGTAATTTGTTCAACCGCTAGAATAAAATAAACAATTTGGTCCACTCGTCATCCAAAAGCAATAGTAGAAAAAAAAGGAACTCTTCACTCTCCCGGGCCTATGCGCCAAAACAAAAGATAAACAAATACCAGGATAGAGGAAGTACAACTAGTTTCGAGCAAGACCAAGCAAGTGTCAACTGCCAAGTACTAACCCTACATGTATTCTTCTATAAGTCCATCATAATAGCCTTCTACATCTCATTTAATTATGGCCATAAACGAGGAGCACGGGCACTACAAGGTTGCGCTACACCATACAACCGTCTTATTCCATAATTTGTGATTGTCACTATGGTATCATCACCACGCCATGTCCAACAAAATAAGGAAAACAAATATCATTATGAGTACTATGCATAGGCTAGCTGGCTAGGCAAATTACTCGCTTAGTCCCAATTATTTGTTGAACTTTAATTAAAATACTAATCATACTAATAAAGAATAAAAAAAGATAAGCAAATAAACGTGACGGAGCGTGTAACACTTTAAACAAAACCCAATCACCTTAAACAATACAATCACAATTCACAATTCACAATTCACAACTCACAACTCACAATTCACAATTCACAACCAAAATAAAATTCACAAGCCACCAAACAGTTCAAAACCCCCCAAAAGAAAAGCCCAATAACAGAAACAAACCAATAAAAATCATTCCTCACTTGGTCACAATTATTTGTTTAACTTTAATTAAAACACCGCTCAAGATAACTAAAAAAACAAATGATGGGGACAGAGCGAGTAATTAATTAACTAAAATGAAAGCGAAAAGAAGCCATATGATGAAAACTAACTTATGAGCACTGTATTGATACTCCATATCAATAAGCTCTTGAGACGAAGTAGATGAAGATGAAATCTTTCCCTCTGGAAGAACACCATAACTCCTCGGTCCTTTCACTCGTTTTACAGCATACTGCAGAATTCTCCTGCTCGCCATTGAAATTCTTGATTTTTCAAATTTAATATGGGGAATTTTTCAATTTTTTGGTTCGATTAAAATTGAAGTGTGAATGAAATTGTAGTTTTGCGTGCCTTTGCAATGATCGAGGTTGTATTATTTGGTATTACGTGAAGAAGGTGACAATTTTGTGTATTTGATTTTTACTTTTTTTAGGAATTTGTTGCCAACTTTATCCAATAAGGTATTAAGGTTTCTTTTTTGTTTTGTTAAAATTGCAATTTGCAATGGTGGCAGTGATTCACTGATGTTATCTCAACGATAGGTAGATCCTTGGACTGAAATATCTGTTTTTAGCTTTAAAATATTTAAAATATATTTGTGACAGCTTTAAATCGGGTAAAATTGACCCTTGATTTGAATAACTCAATCCGAATTTGATCTGCACTTGAAATAAAGACCCCAATTTGACCAGAGACCCAACCATATTAAACCGATCCGAACATATACTAACTCTTCTCCTAAAATAAGTTGATAGAACCCAACTCGAAAATGACTCAACCAAACCCGACGCGATTGGAATTCTTCCAAACCCAAACAACTTGAACCCGAATTGACTCAACCCGACCCCGACCCGATTTACCTGTTTACCATAATAAAGATATATAAATTTAACCCGTTTCTTATTTAAAATGGTTTTTGCTCGTTTTAAGTAAGTATTTGACCATGTTCTTTTGGACTAAAACAGATCTGATCTGAACTGAACTGAACTGAACTTATAGGATCTGAACTGAACTTATAGGATCTGAACCATGGTTTTAAATATCGGTCGAGACGTATCGTATCGCCCGAGATATATCGGAATCGGAGGTCGACAATACGAGATATCCCGAGATGTATCGTGTAAATTGAAAACAAGAAAGTATCGGCCGAGTTGGCCGATACAGCCCGCGATGAACCCGATATGAACGAGTTATAACTTGTATCGGCCAAGTTTTTTAATGAAAAACTCTTAGAAACTGTATAACATTGGCCAAATTAATTATCTAAGTAGAATTAATCTTAACTTTATATGAAATAGTCAATAGATGATGAAATATTTATAAAAGCTTGTAAAATAAATATCACCGAGATAATAGCGATTTAGAGCGCGACGACCGAGTCGGGACGATTCCGCGACTCCGTGATCGCGACCAATACCGCTATTTAAAACCCTGATCTGAACTGAACTGAACTTATAGGATCTGAACTGAACTTATTGGATCTGAACTGAACTTAACTTATAAGATTTGAACTTAAGTGAAGTTATAGGATCTGAACTGAACTTATAAGATCTGAACTTAACTTGCAGAATCCGTTAAATTAATTAATTTAATTTAACTTAATTAATTTATAATAATAATAATAATAATAATAATAATAATATTCTTCTTCTTCTTCTTCTTCTTCTTCTTCTTCTTCTTCTTATTATTATTATTATTATTATTATTATGCACGCAGCTTTCATTGATATAGCATTAAAGTTTACAAGAAATTGGTGGGAAACCGAGATACAATCTGGGCTCCCACCCCCTTAGCAACAGCAAAGCTAAGTCTTGTAAAAATATAAGCAGCCGCACGAGCCCCTGCATCCTGAGACACCGAGAATTTCTGGATCCGCTTAAGCAAGGCAACAGCATCCGAATCCAGCTCCCCAAGTGATGAAAAGGAGAAGGGAAAGAAACCATAACCAGCCGACGCTCATAAATCCCTGTACTTAGCACACTTACGCTGAGCAGCATCAGCAACAACCCGTCCGGACACAAAATCAGCCAACCCAGTCTGAGTCAAGGGAGAAGACTCTGTCAGATCGACGCACACATCCCGCTCTCTGTCCCACGAATAAAGCAGCAAATCTGCCGGACGAAGCGATCCCCAATGCTCATCGACCAGACCGATATCAACCTCCTTACCCACCGAAATTCCTGACCTATAGCAGATGTCAAATAAGGTGTCACGAACAAGGTTATGCCGATGCTTAACCCCCACAGTACCAGTACAAGAAACAACGTGATCACCATAAACATCGTCAGCGAAAACCCGAGAGCAAGCGGGACAAGGCCTAGATACCGTGAACAACGGAACACCCAGTCGATATCCAAGCACACTACGGTATGTCCTCCCCTTCATGGTCTGACCCAACCCAGAGATAGGGACCGCACGCAACCAATCAGACGAGTGAGCACCCTGCTGAGACTGCCACAATGCTAGCTGACGCGGAGTCAAAGAAAAAACAGATTCTGAAGTAGCAGCAACCTTTGCGAAATATATATCTGCCAGTTTCTTCATAAGTTTAGGGGCAGCGATTTCACAAGGATCACGGAGAAAAGCAGAACCTGTAGTCTCAGTAAACACCCGCAAAACATCCTCAAAGGTAGGACCAGCATCAATGATACTAGAAGGCCGTAAGAGCTTAGCCTGCAACTCAGCAGACTGCAAACGGGATGCCAAGAATGCATAGTGTAAAACATCGCCTGCAGCGTAAACACCGAGCCCACCAAGGTGAAAAGGGAATGTGGCAAGGCGCCACTGCCAATCCCCAAAACCAGGCCCCGACGCTGTGACAATACGCTCCAAACTAGAACGAAGTGCTGCATCAAAACGAAGATGGACCGAACCAAAGACCCTCGGGGAACAAGTACGGAGGGTAAAGTAGAGCTTAGAGATACCAGTACAAGCTCTAAGCAGAAGCAACTCACATTGCGGGTCCTCAAGCTGGGCGACTAAATCCATAAGCGCTATGGTCTTAGTCACTCTCTTCGCCACAATCTCGCCGCCAAAAATAGGACAAGTACTGACAGGTCCACCCAAAACAGAGACACCACTCAGAGGCCGAGCAATAGAAGGGGGGAAAACACCAGGAAGCCGACTCCGGGGATCCTCCAAAGGCCAAAAAGCCTCAGTCTTATCGACATTAAGATGGAGGCCAAAGCGAGGGCCCTCTGCCATAATCAAATCCAAAACCATCCCCACCTCCAAAGTGTCCCCAACAATAGTGCCATCATCTAAATATCAGGCCTGCAAATTCAAGTCAAAAGAGTCCCGAATCTTGCACACTAAGGGATGCAAGACCAAAGCGAAAAGCAAAGGCCCCAAAGGATCACCTTGCTGGACACCCCGACAATACCACAAGACATGTTCCCCATAATAAAGACGGACAAGGCTAGAGTAACAAAACTCCACCCAACGGGAAAGAACCGGACAATGACGACGAACTTCCTACAGCATGGTCGCACGATYAACAAGGTTGAAAGCATTCTGGAAATCGACCRGCAACATAGAAAGTCCCACCTCACCACCACGAGCCTCAATGAACCGATTCAAGGCATGCAAAATAGCCTCTCCTCCACCGGACACCCCTACCCYAAACTGAAGACCAGCAAAATAACTAGACAAAGAGGGACCAACTAAACAAGCACCAACCTTAGAGACAAGAYGTCTCCAAACAGTGCCAACAGCAATAGGACGGACACCACCACCCGGTTTAACAAGCGGCGTGAGCGGAGCGCTAGCAATGAACTCACCAAGTGCTAATGGACACCGGCCCTCAAGAAAAAGATTAACCACCCTAGTAATAGAAGCGATCAAATCATCAGAGATAGCCACTGCAGCGCCACTCAAGCAGTCCATAAGGTGTTGAGCACGAAATCCATCCCTCCCACAAGAAGTGCYACGTGGGAAACTACGAATCATATCCAAAACCACAGCCGAAGAAGCAACCAGAGGATGATGATCCACAGACAAAGGCGGCAATGAAGAAGATGGGGCGATCGGGTGCTTCTCTCGCAAAGCCACAAGAGTGGCCTCAGAGTAGGGGGCAATGCCAGAGGAAGAAAGCACCCGAACAGCAGCAGTATAATGACCATCACAAATCTTTCGCCGACATTGACGGAGATTAAGGTCACTCAAATCAAGAT